>LOJH01014167.1:313-24314 GCA_001685095.1 Ellobius talpinus | reverse complement strand
TGTGGGAGCCGGGCGGGACTAAAAGCAGGCCCGCTCCCCCATATCACTACACTTAGGGAGAGGGGAGCCATGGGAACTCCTAAGTCTAAGCAGCTCTTGGTTGGAGGCACTCAGTGTAAGAGAGAACTGTAGAGGGGCCTCAGGTGATGCCAAATTAATACTTAAAAAGAATACGAGAGGCCTTCTCCTGCTGTCCTGGCAGCTTCTTATTTTGAAGAGATGGGAAATGAGGTAAAGAAAGACTCTCTTAGAAGAAAGAATTAAATAAATGAGGCTTCACCATCATTTTACAATAATTTTGTGGACATATAGCATTTAAAAATTTAAACTCTGTTGTTTGTGGGTGTGAGCCTGTATAATGGCCATGACACAATCATACAAGCAACCACACTCTGGTCTTTTACACATGTTGTAATGTTGTGTAGCCTTTTCCTTAGTGAGAGCTTTTTTTTCTTTACAAACATCGGGGACATACAGTTCTGTTTAAGACAAAGTAGTTTGTTTTGGATAACTGTGATGAAGTTCAAAGAGGCCAAATGTCCATGAGATACCGATAATTCCATTACCACATGGCTTAGAAATGAACAAATTACTTCTGGCGTCCTAGTTTAGATTCTAAATTTTGAATGAAAATTCTTTCTTTAAAACTCTTAGAAAGTAAGGAAAGTGGCCTTGTAGTATTTTTGTTTAGGTGCATATAATATTTTTAATTAAAATGAAAATTATACAGTACATTTTATAAAGTAAATAAACCTATATTAAAAGGTTGTTCTTTTTTATCCTTTTTAAAATGGAAAAAGTTTGAACCAGCATATAAAGTGTCAGATGACACACTCTGGTGACACGCCCCGACTCCTGCATGGGGCCTCCTACCCAGTCTCTTTTCCCCACTTAGGTCCCACATGTCCTTTTGTTCTTGGGGCATCTTAATGCTTTTCTGACAGAATTGGGGTGTCTACACAGCAAGGCAGGAAGATAAAGTTGCATTAGTAACACAATGGAGTTCTCCCTCCGGATTTTGTCATTTCTGCAACTAGATAGTTAATTTTACTTCTTATTTTTTGATTTGTTTTTGAGACGAGGCCTTGCTATGTTGCCCAGCCTATGTCCTTGAACTCACTGTTGTAACCCAGGCTTGCCACAAACTGTCAACAATCCTTTTCCCTTGTTTCCTAGTTACGTGTGCACTGCCATGTCCAGTTAACTCTTTAACTTTTCAAAAGTCACCACCGAATTTCCTATCACTATTTTCAAATTGAATTCAAATGACTTTGTGGATTCACACTGTTTAGGGCAAAAATGTACTAAGGATATATTCTGACAGTTTATAATTTCATTCCTATTACGAATGCCTGATTTTGAAAAATATATCTCAAGGTGTGAGAATATTCTCTAAAACTTCAAAATACTGACACTCTTCTCTCCACAATGCTGTCTGGTTTTCTCTGTCCACTCTAGTGGTTTAGAGGACCTGAAATTTAGGTCTGCCAGTTCAATTCATTGGCTGTGCTTCCGCCTACCTGCAACTCCATATTAAGTTCATGATCCTAATGTTACAGGAAATCATTAAGTTCCCCATTGGATGACAATTACAATATTATCAACAGGAAAGAACCATTATATTTTATTGGATGAACTTATTCATATTAATTAAGGCTCATGTATAATTCATTGGAAGGTAAGTCTCTGAGCAATGGAAATGAATACAATCAGCAGTGAATGTCCATGTCCATAGTGAGTGGGCATGCTTTAGGGAGAATAAGATTGTTTTTTGTTGGTTTTGTTTTATTTTTATTTTAATTTTTTACCAGTGTAAGCCAGCCAGGAGACAGAATCACAAAGCGCAGTGCACATGCATGTGTGTTTGATGTGTGTTTGTGGGACATTGGGCTGCCGCCTCCAACCCTTGTCGCAGATGTGTTTTGGGAGTCTCTGTCTGCTACCAAATCTGTTTTAGAGATGATCACTTATTTCTCATTGACTTCACTTTTTAAATGAGAAGTAAATTCCAAAGGGATTAAAGTTCCAGGGAACTGTACCTCAGTGGTTGGGTGAGGGGAGGATCCTACAGAAGAGGAAATGAGGTGCTAAAGGAAAGATATTTTATCCATCTTGGACATAGCATCTCTTAAATGTGAGGTCCAGGGGAGCTGCTTCTTTTGGCTGTTGAGTGGAATGACAGTGGGATGCCACACGAAATGAGACAAGGCAACAATGCAATGTGTTTCCAGGAATCATACTAGTTAGAGAGATAATCATAATGAAAGAACACTTCACTGGAACTGTCATCAATGCTTCCTTAGGACTGCAGGGACCTGAGCGCCACCCTCAGCACAAACAATATGTAGATGATAGATAAAAATGATAAGTGTTTCAGCCTTGCAAGCCTCAGTGTATTCTGTTCATGTTTCACTCCCCCAAAGCCCAGTAAGCATTAAAGGTCACCAAACTTAGCAAATGTATTTTAAATTTTATGTATGATCCAAATATTGAATAGTATACATTCAATATTTTCAATTACTCACTGCTTATCTGAAATTGAAACTTAAGGAGGACCTGGTGTCACAGTTTTATAAGACAAACTACTGGGAGACAGAAGCAGGAGGATAGCAAGGTTGGGCCCTGCAAAGGCAACTTAGTGAGCCCTTGTTTTAAAATAAAATAAAAAAAATACAGAAATGACTGAGGCTATAGCTCAGTAGCAGGGTGTTTGCCACCATGCACAAAGCCCTGGATACAGTCTTCAACACACGCACACACACACACACACACACACACACATGCACACACACACGCACGCACACGCACACGCATGCACACACAGGACATGATGTATTTAACAGCACATTAGACTTCTTTTAGTCTTCTAGCCAGGATTTCTGCAACACTTTTTCTTTTATTCAGATGAAATCCTCAGCCTGAGTCAGCAAGCTTTGTTCTGGCCGGGGTGAGCAGGCAGAACAATGCTGTACATACCGTCCTCTTTCAGCTGTTAGTGTGTTTAGTGTTAACCCACTATTCTCTTTGTAGCCGAGAAAGGGAGTACCCGTCACCAGGGATGGTTTCCACAGCTGCACACAAGTGACTGCACTGCACATTCTTTTCTGAGTTAATTCACAAATTTCATCACTGCACAGAGCACATCTTCCTATTCAGAAAATGCTGTAAAGTCAGACTTAGATTCACACGTAACTCAACAAAGCAGATAAAACCTAAAACACCTGTTATGGAAAAACAGTAGGGAAAATTCCCAACTATTTCAAATGAATTAAGGCCATCATGGGTTTTCTGGCCAAGGTTTATATTAATGAGATACTGGGATGGATGCTCTGTTGTTTTTCAGAAAACTTTTAGGATTCTGATAAACCTAAGAAAAATAGGCAGGAGGCTAATGTCATGGTAAGAACAGAAAATATTTATAAGAAGTGAATAATGGAACTGCTTCTGCTGATTATTCCCAAATTCAACAGAACTGACGAGGTTCCAACAGCATCTGAAGTGTGTTCAACATTCCTCATCTGTCCTGATGCTTATTTCTGTATATCTACAACTTGAAACAGAGGAAAAATCTCCTGTAACCCATAGCTGTCCTTTTGCCCATTCACCTGTTCATTAATGCAACAAAGAGTTAAATATGTTGGCCAGACTCAAGATGACACATTGGTGGCACACAGTGGTAAACAAGACAGAAATAGTTTCTGCCCTCAGGGACCTTAACAGTCACAGCAGAGAAGACAGACATTAAAAACGATTGCAAAAATATTTCTCTGTAATTGCTATATTACTCAGGGAAGTCCAGTTACTACAGGCACTAATTATTCAATGAGGATCACCACTATCATATCATCATCACCACTACTATGCTATTGACCATCACCACCATCATCAGCACCATTATGATGTACTATATACGAGACATTATGGAAAGTTCCGTAAATCCTTTATTTCATAATAAATTTTAGCAATAAAATTTAGCAATTTTAGATAAATTAATCTTGGCAATGGTAAGCTGAGTATTTTGAAATATGGGAGACTTCCTTTTTTGTGGGTCTAACCTCCATACTCTCACAAAGAGACCCCTGGAAGAGCCTTGGTGTACTTGTATCTCCACACAGGGGAAGTACAGAGGTTGGGAACAAATACAGACGAGAGCAAGGCTTCTCAGAAAGGTGGGGTTAAGAACGTTTGTTTCCCTAACTAGTGACTGAGGCCAAATGAATGAAAGCAGAGAACACAGGTTGGTAAGATCATGGAGTAGGCTGTGACTCTCCAGGTTTCTCATTCTTGCTAATGATATTTGACCCCAATCCAACCTCAAGACAGGATATTCCTGGGCTGTGCTTCACCAGGTTTTGTCACACAGGCACAGGGTTGAGAGATGGCTCAGCACTTAAGAACAAATAATATTCCCGCAGAGAACCTGAGTCTGGTTCCTAGGACACAAATACCCCAGGTTACAATGACATGTCTCTCCAGCTCCAGGGAATCCCTTGCCCTCCCTGGACTCCAGAAACACTGTCCTCAAATACACAAACCCAAACACAGACACATGTCTACACACAACCAAAAATGAGAAGACATTTTAAAAAGTGCTTTAAAAAAGGAGTTAGAAAGCCACACTTTTCTCTTTTATTGTTTCTTTTTCTTTCTAGTTTTGAAGGACTTAGTTCCTGCCCGGAAAGAGGACGGGCTATCTCAGTCCACCTATCAGAGCCCCGCATAGCTGTATTCTGCTTCCACCCTGACACTTCAAGGCACTTTACAACCTCACCCAAATGTATGGAATTTTACTTTACTTCTTTTCGATGAATAGCTAACTACATGGCACTAAATAAATCTCACGGCTCTGCCAGTGCTTTGACTACAAGTGACTCATCCAGCAGTTGTTCCGCAGGAATTATCTACAAATGCAGCTTTGGCAGGAGCAGTCACTCAGCAGGGCAGACCTTGTGTTTGGTGTGCTGTGGACAGACTTCAAGAGCATTGTGCACGTCCTGTGGGTTCTGGAAAGAAAACTGGGGACATAATGTCCTGGCAAAAGCAAATGCTCCTATTTATTTTTGGAATTACCCATTTGGAACCGTGGAGAGGTGAGGAGTTTGCTTTTTATTTTCATTCAGAACCAAGGACAGGAAACAAAAAGGTTAAGCAAACACAAACCTTGAAATCTTAAGGTTCCAATAACCATATCTAGTGTGTCCTGGAGTCTTAATCACTGGGTACAGTGAACGCTCAGCAGGTATAAATAACCCAAGGCTTCTTTTAGGTCATCTCCTGTGGTTGGGGAAGTGCCAGACCTACAAAGCCTATTGTTTTGGGTTGCTGGTTATTCCTCTCTCATTTTGACCATCCTATTCCCCTCTCCTCTGTGCTCTGCCTTAGCCTGTGTTTCCCTTCATGTTTTTCAGAGTTCCTGGTGTACTCGCAGGAATATTCTTTAAAGATCAAGCATGGGTTGTGTTCAATCTCTTCAAAAACATTAAACAAAATCAGTGTCAGTGTGTGACTCTCCCCCCATGTGTGTGTGTGTGTGTATGTATGTGTGTGTATGTACATACTCGAGTGTGTGTGTGTGTGTGCATTCATACGCATGTTAGAGCACAACCTTGGGTATTGCTCCTCAGTTGCTGTTCACTTTGTTTTTAGAGACAGGGTCTTTTATTGACCCAAAATTCACCAAGTAGGCTAGGCTAGCTGGCCAGGGTGCTCCAGAGATCTGCCTTCCTCCCTGTTCTAGAATTACAAACTCACAGTATCACAACCAGGTTTTCTTTTTGTTTTTCCCTGTGTGTTTTGGGGATAAAACTTAGGCCCTCATGCTTGTTCATGTGGCAAGACCTTTACCAAGTTATCTCACAACCTTTGATGGGAAGGAGTAAATGCTTTACCTGAGGGACACACTTTGACATTTGCTTTGTTAACTGTTCTCAAAACATTGTTCCCCAGGGACAAAGAAGCAATCTGTCACCCAGGGGCTTAATTTGGAAGGGATTAAAACCGCTGTATGCTTTCTTTATGCTTTCCCACTCACAAAGACAGAGAACCTCTCTGTATTTCCTTTGTTAGAACATATAGTGACATTAGGAGGTTAAGAAAGGCAAACATTTTACAGAGAGTGCTTGGCCATGGAGTCAGACTCACTTGGCTTAAAATCTCTCTGCTGGGTACTGCTGTCAGGTTCCTACAAGTAAGCTGAGTTTTCCTGACTTTCAGCTTCCTTATTTGAAAATAGATGCAATTATCTATAAACAGCCACAGAGCACAACAAGATGGTAATGCACCGTATTTGGTGCTGTACATGGTAGTTTTTGCCACTTGACATCTGTCATACTCTCCTTCCGGTATTCCTATGTGGCAGTTATGTGTTGACTTCATTTCCCTTCAGACATTAAGTTAGACAAATGAGCCAGGCCTTGGGGAAAGAATACCCTGACGTGGCCATGCTAAGAGCCCAGGGTTAGGCACATAACATAACCTAAGCCAGGCTTTGCGACTGCCTTGCTAGGGTGTTCAGTAATTAAGCAAAAGCCCTGAAGGGTAATGATGGGTCACTCACTGTTAGGTGGAAAGCTCCTCTCTGGGAGCTAGAGAAAGACACAGGATCTGGTTTTGCTGTTTGAGTAACAGTCACTGAGTAAGGGCCAGGCAGAAACAAGCAGGGCCTATTAATGCCCTCTCTAATTATAGTCCAAATTAATTTTTTTCCTTATTTATTTATTTTTATATGCATTTGTGTTTTTCTTGCATGCATGTCTGTGTGAGGGCATCAGATCCTCTGAAACTGGAGTTAAAAACACTTGTGAGCTGCCATGTGGGTGCTGAGAACCCACATGGACCTCTGGAAGAGCAGCAGCCAGTGCTCTTAACTGCTGAGCCATCTCTCCAAACCTAGTCTAACTTAATTGTAATTATATGAAATACTCAATATCTGATAAAGCAGGTTTCCTCTTTGTTTCAGTTTTCTTGTTCAAGCCTGCCCTAATCAAAGGATTACATCAGAAGAGAATATTTAATTCCAAAGCATTTTTCGAATAGAGTATGAAATACTCAAAATGATACATGTCGCAATTTAAATTTTTATTTACACTTTCAGGAGAATCATAAGAAAAAAAAGCTGAAGTGAAGCCACACTGGTTGAAGAACTTCTGAGTTTAGCTAAATTGGAACAACTTGTTACTGACAGTCATGTGCTCTATTTTTTTTTCTTGTGGTCCAGATTTTAGTAACTGGTTCTCACGGAGAATTAGCAGAGGTAGGAGTATTTCTTAACTCTCTGGGAGGCACAAATGGCATCTAACTTAAGGGCAATGAGGGGTAAAATAGGAGAGTAAAGAGTTTACATCGTGTGCGATGCAAGGGTAATAGGTCTATCTAGGAAGACAATAAGTGTTTCATCGACAAGATAAGATTGCCCAGTGTCTGCTTGTTACATGTATGTGGGCAAGAGAGTACTTTGGGGCCATAAAAGACCTTTTGGTTAATTTAGTGTAAGTTTAACATGTCTGCTCCATCACCTGGCTTTTCCCGTTTGAATTTAAGTTCACCCATCTAGAATTTTCGACTTTTCCGTATTATTGTCCCATATCAGGAATTGTAATTGATGACCATTCTTTTATTTTCCAGAATAAGCAAGCCTTCCAGCAAATGTGTAAGTATCAGAATGATTACATGGAAGGGTCCAGAGCACCAGTGGCCAGGCAGTCGACACATTAAAAATATACGTGTGTACACAGAGTGGCTTCGCAATATCTTTGAACTACGTGTGTGTGTGTGTGTGTGTGTGTGTCTGTGTGTGTGTGTGAGAGAGAGAGATGTGCAAACATATCTGGCCATGTGTGTGGTATGTATATGTTCGCACATGTCTGTGTTTGCATGTGACATCAGAGGTGCCTTCCACTTTTAGTTTGAGAGGGTCTCTCACTGGCCTAGAAATTTGTGAAGGAGGCCAGCCTCTCTGGCTAGCCTGTCTCCATCTCCCATCTCACTAAAAGGGAGTTTTCAAGCATGCCAGCAGGTTCGGCTTTTACATAGACTCTAGTCATTGAATTCAGGTTCCCAAGTTTGCAAGGCAAATGCTTTACCAATGGAGAATCATTGCTCTAGCCTAGTGATTGCAAGTTCTAGAGGTGAGAAGGTACTGAGTGGTTAGTAAATCAGTCAATCAGAACATATGCTTTGTTACCTAAACTGGTGAAATCATGGAGCCTGCTCTCTTTTATCTTTTGTGTTTGGTTTAGAGATAGGGTCTCCCTGCAGAGCTCTGGCTGGAACTCACTACGTGAAACAGGCTGGCCTTGAACTCACAAATCATCTGCCTGCCTCTGCCCGCTGAGTTCTGGGATTAAAGGAGTGTGCCACCATGTCTGGCTGTGTTCCTTCATCTTTAAAAAAGAAATAGATAAAAGCAATTAGTAATTGCTGAGAGACAGAGAATGAATCTTCCCCAGGGTGAGTGCCCTGCCTGGTTACCCAGCACCAAGTGGTCATCAAGAGAATATTTGCAGGCAGGCAACACTGAGTGGACTCAGGTTATATTTATATGTCTATTTGAATTTAAGTATATGTGATAACAATGGTTAAAAAAAGGAAGCCATGAATTTGGAGGGTATTGGGAATGGGAGTGACAAGAGGGAGGGGAGAAAGAGAGGAAAAAATGCCATAATTTTATTTTAATTATATACAAAACAGCAAATGAATAAATAAATTTTAATACGGAAGTGGTGGTGCCATCTACTTTCCAGGAATATAGGAGACTCAGCTGCAATGTAATGAAAATACTTTATGAACTGTGAATCAGGACATAAATATTAGCTATTACTGTGGCTAAAAGTCTGTTCCATCTCTAGTAATAAGCTACATAAAATATTTGTGTAAGGATCTGGGGTAGTGGCTCTGTTGGTAAAATGCTTGTCTTGCAAGCATGAGGGCTTGAGTTCAATACCTGCTTCCTATCTGAGATTTGTGGAGGAGAAGGCAGGCAGATTCCTGGGCTCAATGGCCTCCCTAGCTTAATCAACTTGGGTCTCAGTGAGAGGCCCTATCTCAAACCCGAATCAACCCAACCCAACCCAATCCAACCCAAAGAAACCCAACCCAACCCATCCCAACCCAATCCAACCAAACCAAACCCAACCAAACCCAACCCAAAGAAACCCAACCCAACCCAACCAAACCAACCAAACCAAACCAAACCAAAGAGTGTATGACATATTCTAGCTTTATCTCTCTTTCTGCAATAAAACATTCTGATCAAAAGCAACTAAGAGAGCAAAGGGTTTACTTGGTTCAAATTTTGGTCACGGTTCATCTCCGAGGGAAGTCAGGGAAGTCAGGGAAGGATCTTAAGCAGGAATCTTAAGCAGAAACTATGGAGGAACACTGTTTGCCAGCTTGCTCTGTGTTTATGCTTAGCCAGGTTTCTTATACAGCCCAGGACCGTCTGCACAGGAAATAGGATTGCCCACACTGGGCTGGGTCCTCCCACACTAATTAATAATTAAGACAATCCCTTAAAGATGTACCCACAGGCCACCCTGATGATAGTTTTTTCTTCAGGTAATGATTCTAGGCTGTGTCAAGTTGACAGTTCATATTAATTAGGACATAGTACCAGAGGACCAATACCCAATGCTGACCGCTGGCCTCCATATGCGCCCACACACATATATACATATACATGCACACACATATAGATTCGCAGAGATAGTTTCAGAGGTCTGTAAACTAGAACTTCCATAAGATCTGAGGCAAAATAAAATAGAATAGCCACTTGGTCCCAGAGAAGCATCCCTTGAGATGCTTGATGAAGAGGGCAGGCTTCAGATGATCTCCATCCCTGTATCCCTGGGGAGTCCTTCTCTGGCATGCACGGGTGAGAGGTTAGGTGGTTCTTCTATTCCCTCTTCCCTGTCACCTTCCTGGGGCTGTTGGCTAGCATACTTGTTGGGTGACATCATTAGTCAACACATGGCATTCTCAAGCCACTCATAAAGGCAGAGGAGTCACAGACAGGTATCAAGGCAACTGCTAGCTGCTCAGACGTAGGCCTCTCCTGATTCTCTATTCCATAATCTGTGTACACCCAGAACCACTATGTTCCTGCTCTCCCAAGCCACAGTGTCCTTGAATCTCCTCTGCCTTCATATGTGGCTTATTCACTCACAGCCCACAGTAGCAGCACCCTCTCTGGAGCCCAGGACAACAGAGGCGTTGTTCTTGCCTGGCCTCATGTCTGTATGTTTCCCTATTTTGAATTCTGCATCTGTCAGCATGCACATTTCAGTAGATTTCAAGCCAACTCACTGTTCATGGAATTCCTCTGGAACAGACAACAATCCACATCAGCACGAAGGAGATCAGAGTCCAAGTCTGTATTTGGGTCTAATTGAGTTCTGCCTGGAGTCACTTACTTGACCAGATGGCCACTGTCAAGCCATTCAGGATTAGGCTTTGTCCAGCCTCTGGCCTGATATTCCAACTTCCCCATTGCTCCCTTAGGTTACAAAAATGTCAGAGCATTCAGTTCCTAGCAAGATGACAATGAACAAAGTGATGTTTTATTCAAATCCAAAGCATGGGAGGGATTTCATTTTCTTTCATTACTCCCATGAGCAGCAGACATTCCCTGCCAGGTCAGAGCCCTGCAGGTGTCTCTGTAGATTATGTCAATGAAGCACATTCTTTGAGGTAGAGACATAGCTATGTCAGTCAAACTGATTGACAGAATTTCAGTAGAAAGGGGGTTCCTTCAACTTGTGAGGGGAACACTCCTATGAAACAAAATATAACTACTGATGGTAAAAATAAAATAAGATTTTAATGACAGAAAAATTTCATGAAGACCTCATCTCATTCCCATGATGTCCACAGATGTGCAATCGCCACACAGTGAAGGACACATACAATGGAGCAGCATTTCCTTCTGACAGGATGGATATGGCTATTCTTGGTAGAAAAGCATGAACATCATAAGACAGGTTCAGTTTCTTTGACCATAATGATCTTGTTCAAATGCCATATGCAGTAACTGGAAACTTTTAAGGGGGCTTAAAAAGTCAGTCAGATGTTTCCTAGCTGGTTAGTGTAGAGACAGACACCTGGCAAAGCGTCTTCTCAGATCTGCCCTTTACAAAGTTTGCTCAACTCCCAACTATTCTTGTTTTTGTCTTGGATGGTGACCCCGACTAGGTGATTCGTTTTTGCCCCTCCAGTATGGCCTCCTTCTTGTCTCCTGTCTACACTGCTGCCATTTGAAACTTATCAAGTGCACCCAGCTTCAGAGCATTTGGGGTAAATTAGTTTAAACTCAATAGAAGAGCAGGTAGGTGGAGACTTAGCACAGTAGACAGAGCCGACTGCGCTCTGACATCCCAGGCCTGTAATTACTGGTACCTCATTAAGGAATTGGCACCATGTTTACTCCCTAGATTGTGGTAAGAATTAAATGGTACATGATGAATGCCTGATGCCAAGTTGTCAGTGTATGGTTATTGTGGTGTTGATGATGGTGGCGATGGTGGTGGTGGTGCCAGCGACCATTTGTTTAAATGGTAGCTATTTGAAAAAAAAATTTGTTTTTCAAAATAAAGGTTTCTTTTATTTGCTGGTTCTTTGGGACCTCATCATAAATCTCTCCCCTTTCCTTATCTATTCCCTTTCTCTTTCTCCTTCTCCCTTTCTTTTCCTCTCTTCTCTCCTAGTTCCTTTCCTTCCTCCCATTCACTGGCTCCCTACCTTTGTTGTTGTTGGTTTTGTTCTTGTTTTCTTGAGACAAAGCCTTGCCAAGTAGTTGAGGTTGGGCTAAAGCTGACAACCTCTCTGCTCCGGCTCATTAAGCACTGGGGCTGCAGACTCACAGCACAACACTTGGATGCCACACCTTCTCTTTCATGTACATCAGGAATGCTATATTTAGATTGTTGTTTGTCTTTTTATTTTCCTCCAAACATTTTCCAGAAGTAATTCCTTCTCATGCCCCCACTCCTCTAATGCTTCTGCCTTTGAGGGCACGCTTTTCCACCCCAAGTTCTATATTTTCTCTATTACTTTCATGGACCCTCACAGGATACTGGAACAGATAATCCATCTGGCATTGCCTATCAACTGTGAAACAGGCAGAGAGGCCAGAAACTTTTTTTTCTGAGTATAATCTTTCCTCAAATAATCCAGAATCAAAAGGTTTCAGACATAAATACTGTTTAAAGCTAAAAAATTTAAATGCAAAAATTATTAAAAGGGTATAGATTGTGAGCATTTCACAGCACTTATACTGGGGTCAAAAATTGTAATAGGACTGAAATTATCAGGCAAATGCAACCAGGTGAATCCTCCTTATACACTCTAACAAGTGATGTTTCCCTAGAAATGAGTTTATTCTTCTCTGATAATTGCACTGATTGTGCAGTTCTTGATAAGCTTAATCACTTTTTATGAAAGCCTCTAGTGTTTATCTTACAAAGCCAGCATCATCTTAAAATTAGTCTTTTAAGAACACAGCGAAGCACACCTATTATTAGTGATTTATAAAGGCTATTAATGAAATTAATTAAATTTGGAAGCACATCTCTGAGAATCACACAATGCATTAGAGATTTCTATTTTCTTAATGGAAAAATACTGCCCTTTTATGAGATCTAGAGACTTATTTTCTAAGTCTGATTCAGTCTCCAAATTTGTCACTATATTACCAATGCCATCCTCACCAGTATTATAACCATGACATCACTACTTTCTTTTTCATTCAAAAAGTTTAAGAATCATTTTTAAAAAGTCAAATGTTCAATTTTTTCTATAAAAATTACAGTGGTCAATAGTACAACACATTTTTATTAAATAATGTTAAAAAATAACCCTTAACCATGGTGCAAGAGCTGATATTGACTTTTCATTCATTGGCTTAATCTTCAAATATCTTAAGAATATTGTCTTGGGGTTCAGAACATATCTTTAACTTTCTAGAAACTCTCTGTGAGTTTCTCTGATTTGCCACCATGGCTCTGATGAATATGTATCCTTCCTACATATTCAAAGGTTTTCAGATGACTAGTTATTTGAGCATCTATGAAGTACCAGAAACTAGAGACAAAATGTTAAAAAGCACTGCCAATCATTCAAATGAGGAGGATGTCCAAATTAGACAAATGATGGTGAAAATACTTATTTAAAGCAGTTTGACAATATTTCTGGGTGTAGCAAGAGCACCAAGAAGTGATTCTGAGTCTTAAGAATGTAGATACCAAAAGTGGCTCTATTGAGGAATCTTCTTTTGAAACATAGTCTTAATTCTTAGTCTTATTTGTGTGTGTGTGTGTGTGTGTGGTTGTGTGTGTGTGTGTGTGTATGCAGGCACAAGAACCATGACAAGGGTGGAGGTTGGAGGATAACTTTGTGGTATTGATTATTCCCTTCAAACTCAAGTTGCCAGACTTATATGGCAAGTGCCTTTACCTACTCAGTTACCTAGAAGAAGCTTCTGTCTTCTGACCTCTTTGTGACAAGGGCTGCAGAGGTGAAGACTCACTTATAGTCAGTATCAGATGACATAATAATCCAACACTTGGATATAGATTGTCTATTGCATACATTTCTTGATAAATCTTAGCTTATAGCAAGACTGAGACCATTAGCTAATGTATATTATATATAAATATATATCACATTATATATGATAATATATAACACTCATATATAATAATATATTATATAGTGATAGACAATATGTAATGATAATATAAATTAAAATATTTATTATACATAGCAGCTGATATAATATGCCTATCAGCCAATAGAATGAATTGTATATTGAGTCAAGCAGTGGTGGAGCACACCTTTAATCGCAGCACTTGGGAGACAGAGGCTAGAGGATCCCTGAGTTCAAGGCCACCTGGTTTACAGAGAGAGGGTGTTAAAGGACAGCCAGGGCTACACAGAGAAACTGTGTCTCAAAAAACCCAAAATAAATAAAAAAAGATGAGCTGTATAATATATGTATTTTAAATTTGTAATAGTTAGGCGAGAGTGCTTTTTAGTAATTCAACCTTGTCTACAGAACTCAGTGCTTTTTTTTAAAAAAAATAAGGTGTAGTGGTTGGACACAAATCTAGACATATCTGGAAAGAGGGAATCTTAATTGAAAAAAAATGCCTCTATAATATTGACCTGTAGGCCAGCCTGTAGAAAATTTCCTTGATTGATAATTGATGTAACAGGGCCCCAATCACTCTGGGTGGTGCCATCCTGGTCCTAGGGTGCACAAGAAAGCAGGCTGAGCAAGACCGTGAGCAGCATTCCTCCATGGTCTCTGCTTCAGTTCTTGCCTTGAGTTTCTGCCTGACTTGCATTCATGCTGGATTACAACTGTTGGCTGAAATAAACCCTGTTCTCCAAAAGTCACTTCTACAATGATGTTTAATACAGCAGTAGAAATCTTAATGCAGACATATACTGAGTGTTTTCAGTAGCGATGAGACATAAGGAGTGCAGACCACTGAAACTTTCATCTTCTTTCATAGGAGTCACATCCTCTTTCTGCATCTCTTTGCCTTCCCTTTCCTTTAACTCCATCTTTTGTTTTTAATTTCAGTAAAGACAGACCATTCCCCCATCCCCCACCACAGAGCATTCTTTTCTAAAGCTAAGACACTGCCAGCTTTGAGAATTTTGCATTTTAAAATCTTTTATGATGAATGATTTTTCACTGATTTTGGGGAAACTTCTCATCCCCTAGAAATAATAACCTATGGCTGTGAAGATTTTTCATGTCTTGAAGATCATGCCAAAAGATTATTCAGTATTATCAGCAATGAAGGGAAAGGGAAAAGACTGGATTCTGAGAGAAGCACTAATCTTTTGCAAATGTGAGTTGTTATTATAAAGCTTTGGATATTTTTATAGTAGGAAACAGTTCTCTTTTTAAAAATCATGGCCAAGTGAGTTCAGAATAGTGGTTGTAACTCTTAGGTGACATTTGGGAGTTACTTTAGATACATTAGAACTGTAAACCAAGGACACAACAATAAAACGGAGCATAAATGACTCTAACAAACTCCAAGTTTCCCTTTGTGAAGAAAGCATAATACATGGCTCAACTTGAAATAATATATTGGTTTTTGTCCTGAATGTCAATCAGTGGCAAATAATTAATTTAATCTTACTAATAAAGTGTTTTTCAAAGATTGATTTGAGGGGGCTGGAGAGATGGCTCAGAGGTTAAGAGCACTGGCTGCTCTTCCANGGGCATACATGGAGGCAGAATGTTGTATACATAATAAATAAATAAATCTTAAAATAAAAAGATTGTTTTGAGTTGACAGTGAATAGGCTATAATAACAGTAAACTTTGCATTTGTTTAGTTAGATCTTGTCTTTGTAAGCTTCCAAGACAACTTTGAACAAATGAGACAAATTGCATGGCTCACCTTTGGCTAAAAGTTAAAAGAAATCCTACTCTTTTGTAGAAATGATGTGAACAAGGAACCAGAATAAATTATCAATAAGGACGTTTTCTCTTGTTCATGGGCTTTCTCGGAGCATCTCAAAGCCGCCTTCCTGGATGCCTGCTGCCAGGGTGACATGTGAACAATTCAGGAGGAGGCTTCTGTGTTCCGTCCGGGATTAGATGGGGCACCAAATCACATTGCATTGCTTCCGTTCAGTTCCTGCAGCTCCTCTCTAAGCAAAAGAGTTCATTTGGCACTCACTCACCCATACTGGATTTACTGCTGTTTTTAGTTCCTCCCGTACACATACAGTTGCGATATGCAAATGAAGAGAAAGCCGATGAATTGACATACACAGTAAAAACTGTAGGCAAAACGAACTCTCTGACACTGGATGGGGCTGGAAGTCAGTATGACGCAAAAGGGAAAAGAAGTCTGTACACAGTAAATGCGCCGAGCAACCTCCTGGAGAATGTGGTCCTCCTGCTTGATTTAGCAGGAGGCAAGCGGCTTTGGACCAGTGCCTCCGAGGAGAGGCGAGCAATTGTAGAGGACAAAACAAGGCAGCGCTTCACTCAGCTGAACACTGATCCAAAGGCAACAATGACTGCTCTTTCTGTTTCCTTTCTACATTTCTTTCTTACACACGCGCGCGCGCACACACACACACACACACACACATACAAACACGCATGACCACAGAACTTTACAAATTCACAACGCATTAGAACATGAAACTTTTCAGTTAAAACAGGTGAAACTGGAGGTGGAGAACTTGGGGAGGGGACAGCAGAAAGTTTTCCTGTGCCCATGTGGGGGATGGGGGTAGGGTGGGAGTGGAGCCAACAATGAAATTCCAGCCAGCAAGTTATGCTACTGCCTCAGAGGTAAGAGAGTTCCGATCTGCAGCTCCGATTGTAGCTTACCTGGTTTTGTCGTCTAATGCACCAACAAGCCCCTAATTCTTCTACGAAATTGCTACATCTGCTGAAGGCTACGATAGCAGACCTTACACACTTCCGCAGAGGAAACTCCAAAGTAACCTTTAACTTCAATAAAAAGCTGTGTTCATTCTTCCCCTTGTGCTCAACACAGCAATCTAATACACCTCATCATGTGGTCTGTTGCCATGGCAGCAATGAATCCAGCTGCTGAGATACAAAAGACTGACAAAAAGTTGCTTTCTCCCCCTCCACCCACCCCGACAGAGTCGGATTCTTTCCCCTCTGTATGACAAGTCTAATTTGAATATTTTTCTCTTGCTGACTCAACTATATGAATAAAGAAATAGAGAGATGGAAGCGAATAACAGGTATAAAAACGCGAGGTTTCCCAAAGCCTTTAAATGAATGAAATCACTATATTCATTTTTAAAATTGCAGCCAAAGTCCCCAAATGCTAACCCTTACCCCTTATTTCAGCCTGCTAGATATTTTTAAACACCAGTTACTAACACAGTAGGAAATATTCCCACAGCCCCTTTCAAACATTAAAAATATATCAATTTATTCTATAAACAGACTGAAAATACGCAGTAGGCTAGTTTCAAAGCACAGTTTTTGCCTCATGCAAAGTCTGATCCCAGCTTAGATGTGTGAGGAAAATCCTTTGTTTCCTTGCTATCCGTTTCTATTTCAACGGATGTGTGGTGGCACAGCTGGTGGGCCAGAATGAACCAAACTAAGCCTGGGTGCTCTAGAGTACTAGAGAGGTCTTTGGGTTGGCACAAGAGCAATTCTAAGCATTCCTGCCAATGCCCAAACCACTGTCTATTAGGGCATAGTGAAGGGGTCACCGTCAGTGGACACCTTATCCTTTAGGGGAAGTTTATGAAGTCCCTCTAAGCCAGAGTCAATTATCTCCTCCCCTACCTCTGCTACCCCCAGCTGAAGTGCTATCCTCCTGGGCTGTGACTTTGACCCTCTGGCTTTTTCTTGGTGCTTTACAGCCTTATTTAATCTCTTAATATCACTGGTATTTTATTATATTTGTTCGATGTACCTGTCTCGCCTCACCAAATGTAGGCTTTCTGAGGAAGAGGAACCCTGCCTGACTCATCTTTCTCCATCCCTACCAGTCATCAAAATACAAGGCACAAGGCAAGGAGGGTGTCCAGGGTCTGGGCGAGACAGCTGCCCAGGACTTTGTGCCCAACACTTCTGCTATAGATTGTCAAGGTCTTTGCAGGCTTATTCCTGACAGTCTCCCTTAGAGGCTGCAGGGAGGAGTACTACGGGCAGCTATGGGGTCCAGCAGATGTGGGCTAGAAATCACACACACATACTTACACACTCACATACACAGAGAGACAGAGACAGAGACAGACAGAGACAGAGGCAGAGGCAGAGAGACAGAGTCAGAGAGAGAGGGAAAGAGAGAGAGAGACTGGGAAAGAGAAAACAAGAATGTGAAGTTGGGTCGGGGTGAAGTGAGAGGTCTAGAAGGATTTGGGGAGGACAAAGATGATAAAACATATGACAATTTTCTAAAAAGTCAACAAAAAGCCCCTCTCATTCCATATTACCTCATGGAACCTCTTCAAACCCCAGTCTACTGCTCTGCAACTTGGCAGCTATTTAAAGGGAAGCACTGAGCATAACACTGAAAGCGCACTCAGTGCTCAATGAGCTCTGGCTACTGCTATTTAGGGTGCTTGTGAATTTCTGAGTTCATGTTCTTGAACAGAGAAACAGCGAGGGAGTGACCAGACAGGACGTTCCCGTGCTGATAGAACAGCCCTTGTCCATCCAATACACATCATCATTCATACACTTTATACTGTGGATCTGGGATATAACACTGTCAAAATAATGAACGATTTTGGGTAAATTGTGAGGGTGGCTTGCCATTACCCATAGCCTGTCAAGTAGGAGCAACTGAGCAGTGGAAGGTGTGGAATGGACCGAGCAGAGGGTTCATTTTGGGAGTTGATATTTTGCAAACTATAATTATGAAAAAACCATTTAAAGCAAAGGTTATTACAATCCTTATATTGGATTCTTAAACAGTGGCCATGTTACCCTGGCAATATGGCTTAGTGGGTGAAGGAGCTTGCCAACAAGTTTGAGTCAATCCCCTGGCAGCCACATGATGTGAGGAGAGAACCGACTTTTGCAAGTTGTCCGCTGCCCTCCACACATCACTGTGGGGTCTGTGTCTCCCACCTCATACAATAAATAAATCTTTAAAATAATAGTTGTGGCCGTGCCATTTAGAGGTGACAGTTTTGCAAATTAAGTGGAAAGTAAGGAATATTCACTCTAAAAGATTTCCGAACAGAAACTAGACATATTGTTTGCATTTCAAACAAGTTAGATTAACTCTACCGGTTCACCTTGATCTGTAACAAGTGCTTGCAAGCTGCTCACTAACAAAACTCTTGGCTCCATTTCTCTACCATCATCAAACTCAGGAAATTGTTGGACAACAAATCCAAATGCATAGAGAAACTAGTGTGGAAATCTTTTTGGAAAAAGATTGAAAATGGTAAAACGGCACCAAGAGTTAAAAAAAAGTCAGAGAGCAGAGGGCAAGTAACAACAAAAACAAACCTGCAACTTTCCATCGCAGGAAAGGAGAAAATGTTTCGCCGTGTAAGATTCCTCTATCCCTAAAAGCAGAAGGAAGAGAAGAAAAGCCCCACAACACATCTGTTGAGAACTGGCTCTGCTACCTCCCTGAACGATGCTCTAGGGTGACTCATGCAGATGCAGTGCTATGTAACCGTGTGCGACGGAACATGGAAGGAGGAGAGGGCAGCCACAGTGAAACCAACACCGCTAACCCTCCTCGGAGTCAGGGCTGGAGGAGAGTCCGGTAGAACTACACTCTGAATAATTCATGACATCCAATGTGTTATGGCTGAAGAGAGGCCCCGTTAGTGCCTGCGTCCAGTGGTTTTAGGAGTCTCTACCTGGTGCTTTTTTCTACAGATGCTGCGGGTGTCTCCCTGCTCTTCATTTTAAAAACCTAAAAGTCCTTCATTTGCCTAGTCCACAGGTACAAACCCTGCACCCAGAGCATTCAGTCAGCCACGTACTCTTCATCAGATGGGAGAGCGTCTTGCTCCATTCTCCTTTAAACAGTAGGAAACACAATGTCGGTATCCTTGGCTTACAAGCCTTGTTTAAAATCTGTTTTCACGCATGTTAAATTGAATTTACCTCTCCGTGTGAACAGGACTTGTCCGATAACCTATCTATGCTGGTGTGGCTCAATCAATTGCTCAGGAAGAATCCATCCCTTGGGCAGAAATCATGTTTGGTGACACGGGTGATGATGAGGAAAGGACCACTGGGAAGCCTTTGCCAAGCTCTGGTTCCACAGAGGTAGGAGGAAGCCTAGGAGGTCACATGCTTCACTGTTCCTCCTTGGAGGGGAGGATTTCAATTTCTCCTGCACCCAGGATAAAACCCTGCCTCTGAAGGTCACCAGTTTGAACTAAGCTGTGCTGCCGCAAAAACACTGGCTGTTGAAGCTACTGAAACTAAAGCAAGACAAAACAATTTGAGTCATTGAAATGCCACTTTCTTTTTCAGGTCGCATTCTGAAACTGCCCTTTTCTTTTGAATGCCACAAAGTCCTTTATTGTTAGGATACTGGTTTATATTAAGTGAGAAAATTTGTTAACTATAATGCAAGAAGATTGCGATCTATTGAACAGTTTTTGCAAGCACATGCTTTCTTGGGCCACATTGAGCAGCTGACCTAAAGTATTCTTTGGATACTAAGATCTATTATTCATAATATTTTTAAATAAATAACTGGGGCTGTTGCTGACTGTCTCAATTTTATGAATAGTCCTTCATGTGTTTTTAAAATATACTCTTTTCTTTTGAGTTGTATTACCTACTTATGGACATGTCAAAGAAATATCTATTCTTAAATAACACTGTGACCTTGATGGCTTTGAATCCTACAGAAAATCCTGTGTGGGCCCTGAACCAATTTGTTGTACTTATTTATGGGAACTGACCTC
The DNA here is from genome assembly GCA_001685095.1 of Ellobius talpinus. NCBI lineage: Eukaryota > Metazoa > Chordata > Mammalia > Rodentia > Cricetidae > Ellobius > Ellobius talpinus. The sequence goes on along the minus strand of LOJH01014167.1, from coordinate 3,899 downwards.
CAAACTCCAGATTCTATAGTTACTTCTGGGTTCATCCAGAAGTGGAAACAACACACTCAGCCTTTAAAATTAATCATGAAAAGTTGTACTTCTTGTCCATTTTCTCACTGAGGATAGCAGTATGTGTTTGTTGTAGAGTAGTTAAAAAAAAGAAAAACAGACAAATTGTGAACTAGCACTAAGAATACTCAGAATTCAGTTATCAGACGTTACCAACACTATCACTGTTTGTTTTCCGTGTGCATGTGGGTTGCTCCTTAGGAGTTACCTGGAGTAGTCTGTGGATTCTGGAGCAGAAAGAAGGAATTATTTGGAAGTGACTACATTTTGTTGTTTGTTTCTCAGTCAGGGTAGATGCACGTCTATACCTCAAGAGCCATTCATTGGATTAGTTCCTTTTCTTGCTGCTCTAACCACGTACCTGACAAGAAGTAGCTTAAGGGAGCAAAGGCATATTCTGGCTCCTGGATCCATCAGTGTCCATCATGGATCCCGGAGACCTGCCTGTCCCTTCCTCTCCAGCACTGGGTTGACAAACACTGGCCACCGTTACTACACCTTCTTTTTGTTGTTGCTTTGTTTTCCTCAATGTGGTTCTGGGAATCAAACTCAAGTTTTTGTGTCTCAAGGCGAGTGCTTTACTGACTGAGCTATTTGAAACCTCATTGTTAGAAGAATTCCTTTTCTTATTCTGAATGCACAGTACTACAGATCATTTCTTCACAGTTGCCTCTGTGTGGCTTATGCTGAATGAGAGGCCCTCCTCTAAGTCAATGAAGATTAATTAAAACATCCTATAAGTACTTTCTGTACTAGATACAAAGAATATGAATGGTGCTAAGATCTAGACACAGAAGTAAGAATATAGACAGGAAAATATAGCTTTAGATATTGTGGTAGTTTCAATGTAATTGGTCCCCAGAATCTCACAGGCATGGGCACTATTAGGAGGTGTGGTTTTGTTGGAGTGGGTATGGTCTTATTATAGGAAGTGTGTCACAGTGGGGGCAGACTTTGAGGTTTCCTGTGCTCAGGATATTGCTCAGTGTCTCAATTGGCTTCCTGCTGCCACCAAGCCAAGATATAGCTAGCACCATGTCTGCCTGCATGCTGCCATGCTCCCCATTATGATGATAATGAACTGAACCTCTGAAACTGTATGCGAGCTACCTCAATTAAGTGTTTCCTTATAAGAGTTGCCATGGTCATGGTGTCTTTTCATGGCAATAGAAATTCTCATATATCAATACCCAAGAAAGAATATAGTCAATAGATTAGACAGTGGGTATATAATTAAATTAGGTCAAACTAGGTAGAATGTCTTTAGACAGGAAAGCATCCATATAGTACACCACCAGGCTTGGAAAACATTTGTTATTGCTGTCTTAGGTGCATTTCCTCTTATAATTTTACTTTGTGTTTAATGATTTGGCATGTAGCAGCACAGAGCCCACTGTGCTCCTGAGGAGGATGCTGTTGGTCCCTCACAGTGCCATTGGTTACCAAGAGTCTGTGGAGGAATGACAGAAGCCATTAAACTTCTTTCCATAACTACACTATTAAATGGCAAATCACTTATTGGTCAGTAGGCAGGAGGAGTGAACTCTATTTGTCTATCAAGAACTATGTGTGTCCGTACCTGACATTGAGCTGGAGGAGATTGGGATGTCAATGCAAAGTTGTGGGTTCAGCAAAAATTAACTGCTGATGACAACTATGATAAAAAAAAGAAGCCAGTCAGAAAAGAAGGTCAATATTATAGGATAATAAATTATTACAAAAAACTCAAAGATTAACCAAAACAATACAGTGGTTTATAGGGAAATAAAAAACAAACAAAAATCCCACAAAAAACAAGCATATATGCTTAAGAGTGCACAGATCAAAATTACCCAAGGAGTCTAGTAAAGAAATGTACATTATGGAGAAAATTGTGTGAATTGAAGCTACTGACAAACTAATAAGTGAAAATTTGCTCAATACACTTAAATGAGTTCTATTATTAGAATGAATGCAGAGGCCCCTTTCCTCTGTGTTAAGCACTTTGTACAATTTGACCCATACTATGAATATGGGGCACTTTAAAGCCTTCTGAATATCCATGGCAACTGTCAGAAGCCACAGTCATCTGATATTGCAGAGGCTGGTTCATGATGCTGAAGAGTTCACTGGGTCAATTGGGAGACAGGACGCTTGCTCTACAAGTCAGCTGGGCCAACTCCCCACAAAGCCAATGCATTCTTCTTAGAACCTCACAGTGACATATGCCAATGGGGAAACTGGAGAAGGTAGAGAGATGGATGAACAATAATCAGGAAGCAAACTGGAATAGGAGCCTCTCAGGGAGGGGCTTCAGTTTTTGAAAGGCTATCAATGAGTAAACAATGGTGAGCAGGTGTTCGTCATTTCTTATTGAAGCCAACACAATCTACTTTGACCAAGTTAGATTCCAGAAAGGACATCCTGCTGTAACATTAGAATTCTGGCTTCTAAACATGCAGATGGAAAGACACTGGTGTACGTTAACATGGGAAGGTTTTCGGAGGATACTGGTCAGTTGTTTTTGCCATACGTATTGCAGAATTCTACATCTTAGTGAAGGCAGATAAGGAAATCCTCTGTATGGCATGCTGTGTTTCACTTGCCCACCTGTAGTATCATACTCACAAGGACAATGTCCAAAAGTTTGAACACAAATACTGTTTGTTGATGTGGGATTCCATTCCCCTCTGTAAGCTGTGAATACCATTGGTGAATAAAGAAACTGCCTTGGCCTGTTGATAGGGCAGAAATTATGTAGGCAGGGAAAACTAAACTGAATTCTGGGAGTAAGGAGGTGAATTCAGAGAGAAGCCATGTAGTCCTGCCAGAGACAGACATCGGAACATTGGAACTTTAGCTTGTAAATCACAGCCATGTGGTGATACACAGATTAATGGAGATAGCTTAAATTAACATGTAAGAGTTAGCCAGTAAGAAGCTAGAGTAATGTGCCAAGTAGTGTTTTAAATAATATATTTTCTGTGTAATTATTTGGGGCTGAACAGTTGGGAACCAACAAGTAGCCTCACTACAACAAATTGGCATGCCAATGTGGCCAACTAAAATCCATGTAAAATCTGAGAAGGGTTGGAAATAAATTCTAGACACTAAAAAACAAAGTTTAGCTGCATTTATTTTCCTGAGTGGGCTTTGATTGCTGGTGGCATGCTGTGGTTCCTTTAAGATAAGTTTTCCTGGTTTAGCAGTAGCAGAAAAAATGTCACAGTTTTGAAATGCTGGCTTTCTGGGCTGTGCTGCCAGTACGATCTCTGGCTTTTTCAGAAGGCTGAACATTTCAATGGAATTTGTAAGTAGTGTGTTACACACTGCTTAATGGCTCAATACAGACCTGCTGCATACTTGAAACTGGGGCAATGTGCATGGCTTGCAGAGGCAGTGAATGGACTTCCACCATGTTGGACTGTGTGGAGCAAACAGGCAGGGCCGTATATATTCTAGTAATGCTGCAGCTTAGGTTTTTAAGAAGCGCTTAGTATTTTAAGAAGCAGTCCTGGTCAGAAAATAATTATAAATACACAATAAA
>LOJH01014166.1:8650-23050 GCA_001685095.1 Ellobius talpinus | reverse complement strand
CTCTCTCTCTCTCTCTCACACACACACACACACACACACACACACACACCTACCCCCCCACAAATGCAATAGGGCAAGTCTCCTCATCCATCTCATTCTGTAATAAAGTTGTTGGATATTCCTGCATATTATAGATAGTAATAATGTTATTGATGATAGCAGCTATAATATTAATATTTGCTATGTCTTCGAACTAAGGTGTGGAGGAAGAACAAGGACAGCACTGGCCGGTAACACCTGAGCACCTACTTAGGTGCCTAAATTAGGTACTTCACAGGGAAAAAAGGTTTTTGTTTTGGTGCTGAGGATTGAACCTAGGGCCATGTCCATGCTTTGCCAGTGAACTACATTACCACCCTCCACAGGGCGCATTTATTTTAGTCTTGACACCAATCCTTTGGGTAAGGTACTATGTAGATGAATTTTTTTTGGACCGCCAGCTCACAAATAATGACATAGAGATTTATTATTAATTATGATAGCTCAGCCTTAGCTTAAACTCAGCCTTAGTTTAAGCTTATCCCACTAGCTCTTATAATTTAAATTAACCCATTTATTTTAATCTACATTCGGTCACGTGGCTTGTTACCTCAGCTCCCTGTATGCCCATGCTGCTTCTTCCATGTTTGGCTGGCCACTCTACCTTCTTCCCAGAGTTCTCTGCGTGGAAGTCGCTCCTATGCCTCCTGCCTAGCTATTGGCCATTCAGCTTTTTATTACACCAATTATAGCAGTACATTTTCATGCAGTGTGCAAATATCACACAACAGTACTATTTTAAGTTTTTCCAAAAGTGAACATCCTAGTGACCTACTAGTTTCACTTTTATCACCTGCTTTGCTTTTATGGATATTATTAATTTTTCTTTTTTCCTGAGTCTAAGCAGTAGGACATTTGATGTTCTAGGAATCAGTGACCTTTAAGGATGTTGTCGTGAACTTCACCCAGGAAGAATGGAAACATCTGGATCCTACACAGAGAGATTTGTTCAGAGATGTGACATTGGAAAATTATACACACCTCGTCTCTATAGGTGAGGGTAATACCCCCAAGTAAATATTAGGATGTGGGGAGAGGGTATGTACCTGGTCTCTGTTGGTAACAGAAAAGGTGGGAGGCAAACATACACCTTGTCTCTGTGGGTAGGGTAGCCCCAAGTTTTGATGGGTTATTTGGAGGAGGGAACACATCTGGTCTCTGCAGATGGGGGTCACCCCAAAGTTAGATGGGATGTGGGAAGTACTTTAGGTGCTTAGATGTGATTGACATCTAAGTTTAGGAACCAACAATTCTAAATTTTGGAAGTTTCTCCTCATTATTAAGTGGAGCAGCAAACTAATCATTCTCCTCTCTTCAGATCAGCTCCTCAGTTGCCCCATTGTTCATGACAGTTGTATGCTGTTCATCCCACCAGATTTTTCCCACTTGGAATATCTTACAGAGAGGTGAGATTGCGTTCTGATGTGGTGCTTTTTCCTTATTGCAGACAGATTCCTTTTTTTCCCCCCCTCTGAGCAGGACTCCAAGTTTCCAAACCTGATATGATTTCCCAGCTAGAACAAGGGACAGAGCCATGGACTGAGGAGTCATGCGTTCCTGTTGGTTCCATGGAAGGTAAGTAGTGTGTGACAACAGAGGACTGCTCTCCAGCTGCCAGCCTGGTGAGAGGTGACTGTGTGTAGATGTCAGTCAGAGCATCACCTGTAAAGACAGGAGATTCTGTTTTACATTCTCTTTTAGGAGGCATCCTTCCTGATTGCTCTAAAGCAGGCCTCTCAACCTGTACTCTGTACTCTCTCCCCATTTACTTTTGATCCAGGATTGTCTCCTCACTTTCTGTTTTAGTGTTCCATCTGTTAGCATCAAACAGAAACACGCTATTTCCAGATGCTTTTACTCAACACTGGCTCTCATTCAGTCTCTTTTCTTTGTTCCCATCCAAACTAAAATAAAAGTGAGTTCCACACCTGCAGGCTTTTTTTTAAGCACTTACTTTATTCTTACTCTCAAGCATAGTTTCATATTCTGTCACTTTATCATTCTGTCCTTGAGATTCTGAATAATTTTCTTCTAAGTCATCAGTTCCCAAACTGCACAAGGAATTTCTTCCAGGTTCTGACTCAGGAATAATCTAGTCACTCTGTTTATTGCTGTACTATTCAGAATAGTACAGCATGCCCGTGAACACAGGAATAGATGAAGAAAATGTGATATATCTACACAGTGGACTTTTATTCAACCATAGAGAAAATGGAATCATAGTCAGGAAGTAGTGATGCATGCCTTTAATCCCAGCACCCGGGAAGCAGAGTCAGGTGAATCTCTGTGAGTTCGAGGGCAGCCTGGTCTACGGAGCAAGTTCCAGGACAGCCAAGGCTACACAGGGTGTCTCGGAAAAATAAATAAATAAATAAATAAACCAAAAAACCGAAAACCAAAAAAAGAAATTGACATTTGTTCCTTGTATTCTTAGTTTCTTGAGGACTGTCCTGGTAAAGGAATGTTGAACTTTCTCAAATGCCTTTTCTGCATATATTGAGATGACCATGTGATTTTTGTCCTTAGTTTATTTACATCTTATTTTATTAGCAGATTTGTATATATTAAATCAGCTTTGCAATCCTGGGGGTAAAAAGCAATGTGGTTGCTATCTGTGATCTTAAAGTGTTCTTGAATTTGGCTAGCAAGTATTTTGTTGCAAGTTTTTGTACCTATATTTATCAGGGAAATTAATCTATACTTTGTTGTTTTGTCTTTATCTGGTTTTGATATCAGAGTAATACTAGCTTTGTAAAATGAGTTTGGTGGTATTGCCCTCCTTTTCTGCTCTGTGGAAAAGTTTGAGAAGTATAGTCTTAGCTCTTCTTCAAAGTTTGGTAGAATTCATCAATAAACTCATTTGGTCCTGGACTTCTTTTTGGAGAGACTTTTAATTACTGCTTCAATATCGTTACTGTTATGGGTTTGCAAACTTTGCGTCTATCTTAATTTAATTTTGCTAACTCACATGTATTTAGGAATTGATCCTTTCTCCAAGATTTTCTGAATACATTTTCTGGATTTTTGAATACATTTTCAATGTATTCCCTAGTAGTCCTCTGGATTTCATTGATGTCTTTTGTAAACAATTTCTTTTTAATCTGTAATTTTGCAAAGGTGCATCTTCTGTTCCTTTTGCTTGTTTGGCTTGAAATTTGTCAATCTGTTTATCTCTTCAAGGAACTAACTCTTTGCCTTTATGCATTGTCCTTTTAAGTCCCTCTTTCATTAACTTCTGCCCTAATCATTATTTCTAGTCTTGTGCTTTTGGGTTTGGCTTCTGTCATATTTTGCTTTCTGTTGCTGTGATAAATATCATGACCAAAAACAACTTGGGAAGTAAAGTTGTTTTGCCTTAAACTTCCTGTCATAGTCCGTTATTGAGAAGCCAAGGCCGGAACTCAAAACAGTATAGGAACCTGGAGGCAGGAGCTACAGTAGAAACCATGGAGGAACACTGCTTACTTACTTGCTCTCCAAAGCTCCCTCAGCTTCCTTCTTACTGCAACTCAGGACCACCTGCCCAGGGGTGGCACCACCCACAGTGGACTTGGCCCTCCCAGTTAATATTAATCAAGAAAATGCCCCACAGACTTGCCTATAGGCCAGTCTCATCCAGACTGTTCCTCAGCTGAAGTTCCATTTCCCAGATTATCCTAGTTTATATCAAGTTGACAAAAAACTACACAGCTTGTTGCTTTTTGGTTTCTTTGTTTTTTAATTAATTTTATTATTTTTTCTAGACCTTTGAAGTTGGGAGGAGCAATGGCTTAGTGGTTAGAGAGCTTGGTTCTCTTCTGAACTACCCAAGTTCAGTTCCTAGTAGCTCTGTAGGATAGCTCACAACCATCCTAGCTCAAGATCCAAAGAATCTGATACCTCTGGCCTCTTTGGGCATAGGCACCCACATACATATGCCCACACACATAATTTTTAAAATTTGTGTGTGTCTGTGTGTGTGTGTGTGTGTAACTAACATTGAGTTATATCATTAGGTTATTTGTTTGCTATTTGTTGTTTTTCCTTTGTGATCCCTACTCTGGGTGCTTTTTTGGGGGGGAGGGCAGTGGCTAATGTATGGACTTACAGCTAGCTATAAACTTAGAATTGCTTTAGCTCTATCGAAGAGGTTCTGGTAAATTATGCTATTATTTTCATTTGATTCTAGTAACTTCTTTATTTCCTCCCTGATTTCTTCAATGACTCCACTGTTCATTCACAAGTATCTTTTTCAGTCTCCAAGAATTTTTGTTGTTTCTGTGTTTTCACTTATTAATAGTTTCCAGATTTATTCCATTATGACCTGATGAAATACATTGAATTAATTTTGATCCTTTTGTGTTTATTAAGGCTTTTTTTGTGATCTTTGAGATGATTTCAAGGGCTGCTAAGAACGTGCATTCTGTATCTGATGGGTAGAATGTTGTGCAGATATCTAAATCTAACTGATGCATGGTGCAATTTAGCTCTGAAGTTTCTTTGGTGATTTTTGATTTGGATTTAAAGGTGAGTGTGGATTATTCAGGTGTTTCAATATTTCTATATGAAGGCCTGTCTGGCCTTTTGTGCCTTTCAATATTTGTTACATTAAATTGGGAACCTAAACATTTGTTATATCCTCTTAATAAATTGTCCCCTTTGTTAATATGTAGTAGCCTTCTTTATCTATTCTGACTAGTTTCAGTTTGGGGTCTACTTTATCCAATATCAAAATAGTTCTGCTAGCTTAATATAAGTTTGCCTTTGCTTAGCCAGTGGTGGTGATGGCGGTCATGGTGGTTGTGGTGGTCGTGGGCATTCTTTTAATCCCAGCACTGAGTAAGTTAAAAGTTTGCATTTGCCTGGTATGTTGATTTCCATCCTTTGCCTGTAAGTGTCTTTGAAGGGAAAGTGTGTTTCTAGCAGACAACAAATAGTTGAATCTTGTTTCATAATCCTGTCAGTTGTGTTTGTACATTGGTGAGTTGAGGCCTTTTGCATTTGAAGTTATTATAGAAGAGTTTGCAATGCCTTATGATTTTGTTGGTTGTTCTGGTTGACTGGATCATTGCTATAGTTCTTTTCTTTGTTCCCTGTAGGTATTAGGAGGTTTCTGGTTTACTGTGTGAGGCATGCTGGATTTGTTTCTGGCTCCCTTTTGTGTGTCTATTCCTGTCATGAAATAAATGTATTCTCTCATGTACTCTTCTTGTGCTGTTTTCCATTTTCTTGCTTACTGTATCCCTTTAAGTGTGTCCTGCAGTATCCTAATTGCCTTAGGTTATGCTTTGTCTTAGGGTGTCTATTGCTGTGTAGAGACACCATGACTACAGCAACTCTTATAAAGAAAACATGTAGTTGGGGTGGTTTACAGTTTCAGAGGCATAGTCCATTATCATCATGGGAGGACATGGCAGCGTGCAGCAGTCATGGTGCTGGAGAAGGGGCTGAGAGTCCTACATCTTGATATGCAGCCAAAAGGAAGTGAACTGAACTAGGAGTAGTTTGAGCATAGGAGACCTCAAAGCTCACCCCACAGTGACACACTTCCTCCAGCAAGGCCACACCTACTTCAACAAAGCCACACCTCTTAAAGGTGCCACTCTCTTTGAGCTTATGAGGCCAGTTCAAACTACCACATGCTTATCTTGAAATGTTTGAAAAGATAACTTTTCTGAGGATAACAAATTTTTTAATTTTGTTATTTTGTGTGTATGGGTCCTTTACCTGCGTGCTTATCTGTCACCACATTCATGCACTGCTCCTGGAGTTCAGATGAAAGTGTTGGGTCCTTGGGAGTGGCATTAAAGATAGTTGTGAGCCTCCATGTGAGTCCTAGGGATCAAACCTAGTACTCAGGAAGAGCAGCCAGTGTTTGTAACCACTGAGCTATCTCCAGCCTCAACAGTCTTTTTTTTAGATTTATTTTATGTGTATGGATATTTTGCCTGCTCGTATGTATGTGCATCACTTGTGTGCCTGGTGCCCACAGAGCCTGCAGAGCTCAGAAGAGGGTGTCAGAACCTTGAAACTGGAGTTACTGTTGGTTGTGAGCCATCATACAGCTGTTAGGAACTGAACCTGGGTCCTTTGCAAGAGCAGCAAGTTTTTTAAAACTACTGACTCACTTCTCTAGCCACAGGGTAACAATCTTTGTGGTTAATTTACTTCCAGGATTTGAAATATCAAGACTTGCTTTTCTGACTTTTTGGGTTTTTCTCTGATGTATGTGGGTTGGTATTTTTGCCACATACATACAGTTTCTAATATTGTGGTTTTTGGTTTTGGTTTTTTTTTGTAATTTTAACATCTTGACTATCTGAAGTGTTCATGTCTATTTGTGGTTTTATATGCTTGTTGTGTATGGATGTTCTTTTCTTCCCTGTAGGCCTGGGTAATTTTATGGTATAATTTCATTAAATTATGCCTTTAGATTTTATCTCAATTCCTCCTCCAGATTCTTAGATTTTACTCTGAAACTTATCCCAGAATTCTTGGCAGATTTGTTTATGCTCATTAATTTTTCTTTTTTATTTTTATCTGTGTCTAAATATATTATTGTCTCAACCTTGACCTTCATCTCTGAAGTTTATTAATCTGCTTGGTATTACCTATTAGTAATAGTTTCTGCTGTACTTTTTAGAAATATTATTTATTCATTTTGGTGTGTGTGTGTGTGTGCGACTGTTTTGCCTACATGTATGTTTCTTTGCCATAGGCAGGCCTGGTGCCCACAGATCAGAAGATGATGTCAGATCTCTTGGAATTGGAGTTTCAGGCAATTGTGAGCCACTTTGTAGGTGCTGGAACTAAACCCATCTCCCCTGTAAGAATAGTAAGTGCTCTTAACTCAGCTACCTCCCCAACCCCCAGTTGTCTCCTTCTTGAGGATATCTTGAAGACCTGCAATCCTGATGTGTGGTTTTTCTCACAGGTCTGCTTGGGTTTTTTTTTTCGCAGCCTTTATATCAACACCCTCAATTACTTCTCCAAATACTGTATAGGAATATGTTAGCCAATGCCTATAGATTTTTGTGTGCAGTAAAGTATAGATTGGTTTTGTGAGAAGTGCAATATTAATCAGCATTTACTTCTAAAATTTTCTCTAATCCTTCATTCCTTTTCCTAGACAATTCTCTTGATCATTGAGTAGAGAATATGACATTGTGTGGGCATTGATTGTAGTTGATATCACTTTGCCTTCATGTGTTTCATACTTATGATTGGTTATCAAACACTTTTCTCTCTCCTTTTTGTTTTTCAAGACACGGTTTCTCTGTATAGTTTTGGAACCTATCCCGGCAGTTGCCCTGTGGTCCAGGCTGGCCTCAAACTCACAGAGATCCACCTGCCTCTGCCTCCCAAGTGCTAGGATTAAAGGTGTGCGCCGCCACCACCCAGCTCACTCACTTTTCTCTTTCTTAACAGCACAAGAGTCTGTGTTCTCTTTCTTGATTGCACAAGGCTCTATGGCCTTCATGTGCCACACAGGGCCTACAGTGTATCCAGAAGATATTCTTTATTGAATTTATTTTATTTGTGTGTTGCCCAGGAGTGCAGGTTTATGTGGAGGCCAGAGGACAACTTGCAGTAGTCTCATTCTGTATGGGGCAGGGGGATTGGATTCATTATCAGACCCAGCAGCAACAGGTACCTCACTGACTAAGCTATTTGATCAACTTCAGAAGATACTCTTTATGATTATTTGCTATATAAACATATTTCCCTGGGTATCATTCATCTTGGTGAAAACATGTCTGAAACACATTGCTAAAGTTGTGTGCAGTGACCTTGTTTTTTCTGAAGTTCTGCTACTGTTAATCTACCTACACTGGTGCACACTATCCCATTGTCTGTGGAGATATGGGGAGGAGAGAGTGGGCAGCATGGGGTCTGCATTCTGTCCATGCTTGCAGTGGTTGTGACTACACTTCCAATACAGTGTCTTTTCTTACTGTCCTGTTACTAGTGGAACTGGAGAAGTGTTTTTCTTTTACTCTGTCACCCTTGAGGGTCTTCCTTACCTCTGTCCTATTCTCATAAACATTCCTGTGGCTTCAACTATTTGCTTTCCACTTAAGCTGGAATTCTGTATCTTACACATGAGCATCCTAGTGTAATGCTATTTTGGCATCTTCCACTCCTACACCATATAGTCCTCCATTTCTTACTTCCAAATTCCAAAATGGTAGATTTGAATTTGTTATTATTATTATTATTATTTCCTTCTAAATTTTTAGCAAAGATGAATTCTTCTGGTTTCCAGGCTAACAATCATAAGTCTTAGTTAAGTCTCTCCTATTTGTCTGGAGTTTATCTCAGCATCCTTAAAATTTTGCTTTGTTGCTCATTAAAAAGGAATTTCAATTCATACTGCATCTTTCAGAGTCAGTCATTTTCTTTGTACCCTCAGTGGTCTCTGGTTACCTTTTTTTTACCCCTAAATTCATGGAACAATTAGCTACTTCACCTAGCAGGCCACTTCTCATGAGCAGACGTGTCCATTGTACTCAGCTTGGACCCAGCTTATGTCCACAGGAAGGAACACTGATCAGGGCAGCCCTAAGCTCAAGAACCTGATCATCTCCATCTGAGATTCTGTTCTCCTTTGTCATGGCAAGTGTTTCAGTGATGGGGACAGTGCCAGTAGCTTCGTTGTCATCCTGCAAGGTGAAGGGCTCGCCTTTCTCTAACAACGTGGGCTGCCACAAGTGTAGACTGAGCTTCAGGTCTTCTTCCGGCATGGCACGTTCCTTCCCCAGAGACAAGATAACACAATAGGCCATTCCCCAAGTCAGAAAGAACAGGATAGGCATAAAATGAGACACAGAGGGTTTGTAGTGGCTGCCCTCCTCCTTGCCGAGGATGTAAGCATAGGCCTCCACCCTTTGGTGACTTTGGGCTGAGCCTGGCTTAACTATGACCAAATTATGCTCAAATTTTTCTGCCTCTTCCTTGTACCAGAGCACCCAGGTTATCCCCTGCCTCAGTCCTCTCCAAGCTCTTATGGAATGGCTCAGTGCCTATCACCACAGTGTAAATGTCCGTGTTATCCCAGCTACTCATACACATCTCCCGTCTTCAAAATGCCATGCTCTGATGTACCAGTCACCACTGTGTCCCAGCCAAGTATAGAGTAAACTGACTCTACAGGTAGCAGACAGGGCTTCTCCAGGTCTCAGGTGAGCACCTGATGTTAAGTGTCCACAGCATCCAGCAGCTTTTTCAGCGATTTCTCACCTAGCTCAGAATCACATTGCTCAAGAGCACAGAGCCTGTAATGACTGGAGTCTCCTCTCCTTCAAAGCCAAACTAGGTGAGCAGCTCCTGGATTTCCAGCTTTGCTGACCCCCACCATCTCTGAGGCCTGCATAGTGTCTACCTTGTTTACACACACCACAGCATGTTTGGCCCCAATCTGTTTAGCCGTTGTGTTCTTGCGTCTGGGGTATGGTGCCCCCACCAGAGTGCAGTCACCCAGAGGGAGAGTGCCGTGACCATATGCTTTAAGTGATCCACCATTCTTGGAGAAGTCTGTGGGCATGGTGGCAGGCAGGAATGCTGTACTCCACCTGGGCTGCACTGATAGTGATACCCCAAACTCTCTTCTGAGAATTGTCTGTATCCTTATACTTTTTGAACTTAGCCCCACATTGCTCAACTAGAAGTTTTGTGATGGTGTGGTCAGGGTCGTCTTACCTGGGATTCCATGTGGCCATTGCTACTCACATTCACATGGAGTTTGTCATGCACACAGGTCTTCAGGGCCTTCAGGGACTATAGCAATGAGGTCAGGCTGACACAGGCTGAAGCAGTGTGTCATTTGCAATAATGTGAGGGCCACCATTGTGGTAGTAGTGCCTCAGGCTTCCAGGAGCTGAGATTAAAGGCGTGTAAGACCACACCCTACTCACCTCTTAAATTTACCTATCCATTTAACTGTCATTCTTACTTGACTTAGAGATCGTCTGTGGAATTGAAGTGAGCATTTTCTTTGCGCTCTCAGTTTATTCTCCTTAGCTCTTTCCACTCTCTCCCCAGGTAATAAGGTTTTATATCTGAGAACCCTCAAAGGATTTGATAATCTCCAACACGTTTTCTTTTGCTCTGTCCAGAAAATACTGGCATCTTTTTTTCTTTCAGCCTGGAAGATAAGACCTGAAAATAGTGTGTCACCCTTAGAGCGTGACATTTCTGAAGAACATCTGTCTTCTGAGGCCCTAACAAACAACTGCAAAAGGGCTGGTTCTTACAGCTCTGGTGTCTTAGAAACATGGAAGGCTGGTGGGAGTTTAGAGATGCTCCAGGCAAACCAGCAGACTCTGCGAAGGGAAATAAAAATAACTGCGAAAACAGTACCCACGTGTGAGAGCAGTCTCGGCGTGAGTTCAAGCCTTGTGTCACAAACGGAAGTAGTTCTAGAACAAACTTCCACCAAAACAAGAGTCAAGCAGAATTCACAACCCGCCCCAAAAGAGAAGCTGTGTAAGTGCAGCGAATGTGGTAAAGCTTTTACTTACTGCTCCGCTCTCATTCGCCATCGAAGAACGCACACTGGAGAAAAGCCCTACAAATGTAACGAATGTAACAAGGCTTTCAGCCGAAGTGAAAACCTTATAAATCATCAGAGAATCCATACAGGAGATAAACCATACAAATGTAACCAGTGTGGAAAGGGCTTCATTGAGGGCCCATCTCTCACTCAGCACCAAAGGATTCACACTGGAGAAAAGCCCTACAAATGTGATGAATGTGGGAAAGCCTTCAGTCAGAGGACCCATCTTGTTCAGCATCAGAGAATCCACACCGGTGAGAAGCCATACACTTGTAATGAGTGTGGAAAGTCCTTCAGCCAGAGAGGTCACTTTATGGAACACCAGAAAATTCATACAGGAGAAAAACCTTTCAAATGTGAAGAATGTGAAAAGACCTTCACCAGGAGCACACACCTTACTCAACATCAAAAGATTCATACTGGAGAGAAAACCTATAAGTGTAATGAGTGTGGAAAGGCCTTCAATGGGCCTTCAACGTTTATCCGTCACCATATGATTCACACTGGAGAGAAGCCTTATGAGTGCAATGAATGTGGCAAAGCCTTCAGTCAGCACTCAAACCTGACTCAGCATCAGAAAACACACACTGGTGAGAAGCCCTATGATTGTGCAGAATGTGGAAAAGCCTTCAGTTACTGGTCATCCCTTGCCCAGCATCTGAAAATTCATACAGGAGAGAAACCCTACAAATGCAGTGACTGTGGAAAGGCCTTCAGTTACTGCTCTTCCCTTACTCAGCACCGAAGAATTCATACTCGAGAAAAACCCTTTGAGTGCAGTGAGTGTGGAAAGGCTTTCAGTTATCTGTCAAACCTTCATCAGCATCAGAAAACCCACTCCCAGGAGAAAGCCTATGAATGTAAGGAATGTGGGAAAGCCTTTATTCGGAGTTCATCTCTTGCTAAGCATGAGAGAATTCATACTGGAGAGAAGCCTTATCAATGTTATGAATGTGGGAAAACCTTCAGCTATGGCTCATCACTTATTCAGCATAAGAAAATCCATACTGGTGAAAGACCTTATAAGTGTAATGAATGTGGTAGAGCCTTTAACCAGAAAATACACCTTACACAACACAAGAGAATTCATACAGGAGCAAAGCCGTATGCGTGTCCCAAGTGTGGTAAGACCTTCCGACACTGTTCATCTCTTGCACAACATCAAAAAACTCACACAGAAGAAAAACCCTACCAGTGTAACAAATGTGAAAAAACCTTTAGCCAGAACTCCCAACTGACTCAGCATCAGCGGACCCATGCAGGAGAGAAGCCCTATAAGTGCAATGAACGTGAATCGTTTCCCCAGAGTGTGCTCTTACCTGAACATCAGAGTGCTCACACTGGAGAGAAACTGGACAGCTGTAACAAATGCCCAAGGACTTTGAGCCGGAACACATACCCTACTCAGCATCAGAAGATTCATTCAGGAGAGAAGGTTTTTGGGTGTGGTGACTGTGGAAAAGCCTTCAGGTATCGCTCTGCTCTCACCAAACACCAGAGACTGCACCCTGGCATAGCTGCTCTAGGAACAT
This sequence comes from Ellobius talpinus, assembly GCA_001685095.1. NCBI lineage: Eukaryota > Metazoa > Chordata > Mammalia > Rodentia > Cricetidae > Ellobius > Ellobius talpinus. The sequence continues at coordinate 10,945 of LOJH01014166.1, read as the reverse complement.
CATAAATGGAGCTGCTGTACTCACTTTGGTTTTATAGTGAATCAGAGTGGGGTGAGGAACCCCTTAAAGTATTTTAAGTTTTCCCTGTCTCATGATGAGATAGGCTATTGGGCTGAACTAATCCAGGTATGTTATTAAACAACATTGGAACAAGCTACTTTAAGTGTCTTGTGTGGATGAGGTGAAATAAAAGATTGAGAGATGATTTGAAAGGTATCCTGGAGTTTTATACTCGGTTTTGTATATTTACAATCTATTCCTAAATAGTTGCATTATGCATCCACATTTTGTCTTGGATCTACATGTTTCTGCATGTTTTTCTAGGAGAAGAAATCTGTGCTTCAGTAACTGGGAATTTGTTTTGCTCCTTTTCTAATGCACTAAACATTATTCAGGAAATTGGCCCCTTAAATAAAAGTAATTATAAAATACAATCAAACTCAATTAACTGTGACTATTATTGGGTTGCAATAACAAATAGACAGGTATAGTTTATACAACAGAATTTTATTTCTCACAGTTCTGGAGACTAGAGTCTGAAAAGGGTCCACTGTCTGGCTATGGTCAGCTATGCTCTTATGTGCTTACATGGCAGAAAACAGAGAAAAAAAGGTTTTTTATAAAATCCTGTTCTTGAGTGTTCTGGGATTGAACCTTCTTCTAGACACTCATTCCTAATAACATTGTATGGGGGAGTTTTCAGCTTATGAGTTTGGAGATAATTCAGTCCTAACAACTGAGAACAAGATTTAGTGCTGAGGCTGCACTTAAGACTCATTTCAGTTGGCCCAGGATATGGGACCCAAGTTTCAGAAAATTCTGCCAGCCCCTAGTCCTCACTTTTTGAGATGTTATCTCTGTTATGTAGCCCTGGTTGTCCTAGTACTCATTGTGTAGACCAGGCTGGCCTAGACCTCACAGACATCTGCCTGTCTTTGCCTCTTTTGGGTGCTGGGATTAACAGCATATGCCACCATTCCTGGCTATTTAACTTCTAATTTGTACCCTGGAAAGAATAATTGACCAAGACTTCAGTACCCAATACTTTAGTTAGTTGTTCTTCCCTTTGGCTGTTCACAGTTTATTCAGCCCACATTATGTAGCTTTTGAGTGTCGTCCTGTTTATACAGAGTCTCTCAAGCTCTGGGAGGCAGGTTGATTTGCTTCTTTACCAAAGTACAGAAACTAAGTCACAGTGTAAAGTTATTTCACATATGCTTGGTTTCCTTGTATCAGAATCAGATAACAGCGTTTTATACATCCCAGAGAATGATCTACATTAGCCATGTTTTCAGTTTTGAATGAGTGAATTCAGTAAGTATATAGCAAGTAAAGGATATACAAGGAGCCACGACAACCTGTGTATTGTTCCAAATTTAGTCTATTTGTCGCCAAAGTGGAAAGTTTTTTTTAAGATTTATTTTTACTTAAGTATGTATGTGTGTATCTCTGTGAGTGAATGGTGTGTGTGGGTATCCCTGAGGTAAGAAAAGGGCCTGGGACAGGCAGCTGTGAGCTGCCCACAGTGGGTCCTGCCCTCTTTAGAAGCAGTGAGCACTCCTAACCACTGAACCATCTCTCCAGCCCTAGAAAGCACACACTTCCACTTCACCAATTAAAATGTAGTCCAGAAGTTGGTGGTGTTTTGGATTCAGCAAAGTTGGGGAAAATTGCCTTTCATTTATAAATTTTATGGTTTCTCACACTTTTACAGGAGTTTTAGAGAGATAAGAGGCAGGTATTATCTACAGAAACTAGAATCTTGGCTTCCCAGAACTTATATTCATTCCCAGACCATCCCCACTTTGTGAAACTGGTATTTTAATTCTCTGTGACTACAGAGTAACTTGGCATTTGTTTCTTCACATAACTTTTCAGTCAGGATGCTTTGGGGAAAGTTCTGCTAACCAATGCCATGTGAGTCAAATCAAGCAGGTGGAGAGAATCAGCACATGTGGCTTGTTTCCCGGGCTGACATTTATTCATTGGAATCAGTTACTATGTTCTTGGTCCATCTCTAATTTGTAGAAGGTAAATCTTGATCTTTACAGCATAGGAAGGCAACTTTTGGAAAATAGGATAGTAATTTATTTGGTTATTTTGCATAGAAATCTCAGCAGCATCGGTATAGGACGTGTTTTCTACAGCCCTTATCCTTTTCCAGAAGACAACGCAGAGGTGGCAATCCCTCATCTCGAAAGTGAGATGACTTTCTAGTCATCTAGCCTTCCTGCTAGGGTGTGACCTGTATTATTTGCTGAAAAGTGTCACTATCAGCCTGGTCTGCAAGAGCTA
>LOJH01014165.1:3868-24317 GCA_001685095.1 Ellobius talpinus | reverse complement strand
CTCCCCCCCAAGCCCACTCCCCATCCATTCCCATAGGGAATCAACAAAGTCTGGCACATTACTTGAAGCAGGACCAAGGCCCTCCCCGCCTAGGAAATGGGCTCCAAAAAGCCAGTTCATGCACTGGGGATAAATCCTGGTTCCATAGCCAAGTGGCCCTACAAACTGCCCAAGCCAAGCAACTATCACACACATTCAGAGGGCCTACCTAGTTTGATCCTATGCAGGTTCCCCAGCTGTCAGTCCAGAGTCCCACTAGCTTGGGTCAGCTGTTTCTGTGAGTTTCCCCATCATGGTCTCGACCTTTTTGCTCATATTATTACTCCTCCCTCTCTACCACTGAACTCAGGAGCTTGGCCCAGTGCTTTGCTGTGGGTCTCTGCATCGGCTTCCATCAGTTACTGGATGAAGGTTCTATGGTGACAATTAAGGTAGTCATCAATCTGCTTACATGGGAAGGGCAGTTAAGGCATCCTCTCTGCTCTTGCTTAGAATCTTGGCTAGGGTCATCCTTGTGGATTCCTGGGGATTTCTCTAGTGCCAGGTTTCTCGCTAACTCCATAATGGCTCCCTCCATCAAGATATTTTTTCCTTGCTCTCCCTCTCTGTCCATCCCCCAACTCAACCTTCCTGATCCCTTTTGTTCTCATTCTCCCGCCCGTCGCCTTCCCCACTCCCCTTCCACCCTCTACCCTCTTCCCCACACTCCCTTACTCAGGTGATCTCCCAGGGAAATCCATATAGGAGAACTCTTAGGGTTCTCCAAATTTCCTGGCTTCTCTAGGGTTGTGAACTGTAGGCTGGTTATCCTTTGCTTTATGCATAATATCCACTTATGAGTAAGTACATACTGTGTTTGTCTTTTGGGGTCTGGGTTACTTCACTCAGGATGTTTTTTTCTAATTCCATCTATTTGCCTGCAAATTTCAAGATTCATTTTTTTAACCTCTGAGTAGTACTCCACTGTGTAGATGTGCAACATTATCCATTCTTCAGTTGAGGGGTATCTAGGTTGTTTCCACGTTCTGGCTTGTATAAATAATGCTCCTATAAACATAGTTGTGCAAATGTCCTTATGGTATGAGTATGCATCCTTTGGGTATATGCCCAAGAGTAGTACTGCTGGGTCTTGAAGTAGATTGATTCCCAATTTTCTGGGAAACCACCATACTGATTTCCAAAGTGGCTCAGCCTGTTTTCTTATAAAGCTCAGGACTATCTGCCTCAGAGTGGCACCACCCAGAGTGGGCTGGTCCCTCCCACATCAACCATTCATCAAGAAAATATTCCCATAAGCATACCCACAGGTCACTCACATGATGGCCGTTCCTCAGCTAAGCATCCCTCTTCCTAGGTGACTTGAGTTTGTTGAAAAAAAAACTTAAACAGCACATGTGGCTATGCCTTCCTGAACCCATGAAGTGATGAGAAAATTGTGCCTTCCTGGGACTTCTAAATATGAGTTGGCAATCCGGCCAGAGAGTGCATACCAAACAGAAACTAAGGAAGCTTTGGAAGGCTTCTTATTGCATAAGTAGACCCCGGTTCAGGAAAGAGTACTAGCTGCTCCAGTGCTCCATCAGTGCTCCAGCAGATCTTCTAGCTCTGGACTGTGCAAACCAGAGTTAGAGCTCTCCTTCCAGTCGCAATCATGGAGCCTTGGTGTCTGCCGGGTAGTCCTCACGGTGCCCAGTTTGCAGATGCTGCTGCCATCTGGGTACACTTTAGGCTTGGGTTATCGAAAATAAACCTCAGATTGAGCTCATCTCTTTCCCCTCCTGAGTTAGCCTGGTAACTAACATTTCCAGGACTCGATGGAAAAATGTCAAGGGAAAGAGAGCCAGGTGTATTTATGGCAGGAACATAGTGGGCACTCTGCTTGGGCCCATGGGATTGTTAATTCCATCAGGGCAGCAGAACTTTCTAGGCCTGCTGAGCAGCAGCTACAAGGCAGAGCTTGGAGAGCTGCAGGATTCAAATGCCTCTGGTGCTATATAGAAGGAACCTTCGAGACTGCCTCCTCCACCCACTCTGTAGATGAGGAAATCCCGGAGCCTCAAAAGGTCATGTGCCTTGCCAAGTTCTTGCACTTTCCGCCACTGTAGTGAGGGCTAAATTCTCAGCTTGGTTTACAAGGTCCTTTAGTATCTAGCCCCAGTTTCCTGACTGCCCACAACTCCCACAACTTCACTTAGCATGACTCAATGACATAACTGTGCCAAAGAACCAGGTTTCTTTTACAGATGGTGGTGTTGAGATATAGACCAAAATGTCCTGGAACTCACCAGGTAGCCATGGCTAGCCTGGAACTTTTAGTAATCCTCCTGCCTCGGCCTCTCAAGTGCTGGGATTACAGACTTGCACCCCCATACTATAAACTGTATTTTCTATCCATCCTCAGAACTCCAGTCATACTGAGCTGTAGTGCACCCAGATCTTTCCACCAAGAGGCTTGATACGCACTCTCCTGGAGCATGTCATCCACACCTGCACAGGCATATACTTGGCTAACTGCCCCAAAGCCTGTCTGTGTCAATTCATCCCCACCCCAGCAGTCTGTGCTAGCTGTTTCTGCTCCTCACTCCCATTACACCCTGTACTTAAATCACCCTCTTACCTCACCTTCGGGGAAAACTGATTTCATGTGTCTCTTCCTCAGGTTGTCATAGAAACAGGATTCACAATTGTGCTACTTACCATATTTTCAGGTCATAGCTCAGTGCCTAGAATTCAGTGGATGTTTAAAAGATACTAGGAGCCGGGCATTGGTGGTGCACGCCTTTAATCCCAGCACTTGGAGGCAGAAGTAGGCGGATCTCTGCGAGTTTGAGGCCAGCTTGGTCTACAAGAGCTAGTTTCAGTATCAGGCTCCAAAACAACACAGAGAAACCCTGTCTCAAAACAAACAAACAAAAAATACTTGGAAGGATGGATGGGCGCATGTGTGGGTGAGTGGGATGGATGGATGGATGGATGGATGGCAAGCAGTAAGAGTGAGAACAACTGGCAAAAGACATGACACTAGGTTAAAAGGTGACAAACCTACAATGTGAACTACTTCAGACAACACTTTAGTGATTACTTATATGTGCTGAGCTATACAAAAATCTGAATGCAGCATTGCTTACTGCTCTCTAGCTTTGCCGTTACTTAGCTAAACCCACAAGATCCCAGTCCACTTGTACTGAAACCCAGTGAGACTGCAGGTGTGCCATGTACCTGAAGGGGTTATTGCTACCCTTGTTGTGCCTCCCCTACTTTGTCCTTCATAGACACCCCCTACCCCCAGGCTGAGATAGCAGCCCTGCCAGAGCCTTTCACCATAAGTGGTGAGGCACATTCACAGCGAAGTGTTCTCTGGTCCATGTGTTCTGGCTCTGCTTGCTGCCCTTGCTGGTAGTGTTAGTTCTGGCTCATTGGTGTTTTCCCATGTGTATGCAATGGAAGCAGGGCAGCTCTAGTGAGTTTTTATTTGTGTTTCTGCAAATGGGTAGCACATGGACATATCAAAGGAGCCCAGAGCTGGAAGAGTGTTTTGTTCCTGAGCTTGGGGCTCCCTCCTGTCTCCACCCTTCGCTACCTTTCTATTAAAAGAATTTCTCTTGACGTAGGAAGACATCTTTCCAGCCACACCTATATGCTGATGCCTCTGCCAACTACCACTGACTAGGGAAGAGTAGATGGCAATTCCTGGAATATTAGCAACACTAAGTTCTCTTGCCATAGCAGTTTTCCTGACAGAAGCCAAGACATTTGAAATCTGGTTGTTGTTCCAGCCGTAATCATCCTCATAGCACCCTTTCCCTAAATAATTTCCAGGGCTATATGAAGGAGGCTGGAATTGCCTTAGGGATTTGTTCAATAGGTGCTATCACATCAGTGCCATTTTATCTGACCCCATATGCATATTCAAGCTGCTACATGGATATGTATGCTAGATGGGCATGTATGTGACTCTATATACTGGCTGTTAATTGTGTACATACATAGGGAGAAGCCATGATGTCTATATGTCTTTAAAATTGCTAAGGAACACTATCACACCATCTAGGCTCCCAAAGAGGATCACTTCAAGTTCTTCCTCCCACATGTATGTCCTCTGCAGTGAGGAAGTCTCTCCTTGTGGATTCTCGACATTGCTTGTGTAGCTTATAACTGTAGCTGAGCAATACCTAATAGCACCTCGTCACAGAGGAACAGCTGGATGACATTTGTAGGCTGGGGTATAGTTCAGGGGTAGAGCATTTGCCTAGCATATACATGGCCCTGAATGTGATCCCCAGGACCCCACCAAAAAAACCCCAAAAAAACATTTTTTACTTTATAAAGAAATCTTGCATCATCATCATCCCCTTACGTGGTATGCTCAAAAATACAATTTCGGGTGCTGACAAGATGGGGGACTGTTACCAAGTTAGCGTTGACCCCTCAGCCTTTCTCGTAACTGATGCTACTGGACACATATTTGCCCCCACAACTTTCCCTTTCTGCATTGACTGCTTCTATGTGCTTTGGGTCTAGAAGGAAAATGGTTAAGGGCAAATTTTCTAGGAACTGGGCAGGTTTTGTTGTTCCTGGATCACACCAAATGCTGGTCAATTAAAATTGCTTTATTGGAGTATAATTTACATGCCATAAAATTCACTAGCTGTAAGGGAACAGGTCAAGGATTTCTCGTAAATTCATATAGTGAAGTTGGAATCCCAGCATCCCAGAAGGCTCCTAAGACACCAGAAGCTCCTGGTGGTTGCATATGAATCATGCTGACTGTATGCCTAAGTACTGTTTCAATGAATAACAATGCTGTTTAAAATTCCTTTCTGTTTTCCATTGTTTTATACCAAAGAAATAGGCTGTAGACCATCTGTTTCACTACTTGTCAGTCTTCATTAATAAGTCTGTGTATTGCCCATCTTAAATGAAGTACTTCTAGCTAGTGAGTATCAGAGACCATATGGACTGCCAATTGCCATCTCTTAAGATATAACACACCAAAAGCGTGCTTCTTGCATTTAAATACTTGGTCTTAATTCAAGAGTTATATAGTCAACCCCCCAATGTGTGCCAGGCAGTGTCCCAAATGATACAGAAATGAATAATAAATGACCCAAGGCTTCAAGGGTTCATGATTCCTAAATGTGGCAAAAATACAAACTAATAAAAATAGTATAATTCTATAATTGAGTCCACTGGAAAGTGTGGACATTATAATAGCAGTTTTTTAGAATAGCAGTTATTATTCTAGTTATTAGAATAAATGTTGTTCAATTCTATAATTTCTGTAGCATATAAGGAGTGATATTCTTGTGCTGGAAACTGTATTCCCTGACCCATTTGAACTCTCCAATCCAAACACAGTCTCTCTTGAGGACTTTGGTGGAGACTATTATTCGTTACAAAGAAATCGGAAACACTGTAAGCAAGACCATCTCTGTAAAAGGACAGAGTTTTAGGCATAATGATCCCCATAGTGATGCCCTGTTTGACAATCGACATTTCAACATGGGCTTAATCAGGAAACAGCTACCTTGTCTGTGTTCCATATTTTGAAGTGTTCAGAAGGAAAGCTTTCATGCCTCTTTCAAGAGATAAGACCTTGAACACAAAGGACTAAAGCAGAGTTTCAAAGATGTATATGGTAAATTTCTAAATTAAGGATGAGTCCTGCTAGGATAGCCAGGACAAAGGGTAAATGTGGGGAATGGGACTTGTTTCCCTAAAGCCAGAGTGCTGAAGGCCCCACCCATGCTCCACGGGCAGGCAGGGCACAAGGCTATGGCAGAGTGCTGGGTGACACAAGCCAGATGCCATTGTCAGGTGTGGCCTAAAGTTAGTGCTCACATAAGCTCTCCCCACTCACCTATTTATATAACTGTATTAATTCAACTTCCCAATGTACAGGAAATACTTGCACATGACCCTCTTGGTAGAGATGTGTGCTTACTAGTTCTATTGCTATGTTTATTCAATTTTAAGCCTTCTCCTTGTGACAGGAAACCATGGCTCTTGATTTTCTAACGGTTTTTGTTGTGGTTATGAAATCACCATTCTTGGCAAGAAAATGGGTATAAAACACAAAAGGCAAAACAGCACTCTGATACTAGCAGCTTCTTGGCTGCCTTTCAAAGTCCCTGTCTTCCTTAATTTCCCATGTATTTCAATTGGATATGACCCCATGCTTTTCTGGTTCCCTCAGATTTTTCCCTGTCTAGGAGAAAGGTCTAGTCACACCATCCTCTGCCTTCTTGCTGGAGGCATGGGTTAGAACCATGCATGTGCCCAGCAGCTGCTGAGGTGTTGTGACTGTTCCTGCCAGATCTAATGTCCTTTGGTTTTAAATATTAGGCTGGTCAGAGAGCAGAGACAGTCCTCATGTGTGGTCATGGCCAGCACCAAAGACAAGCAATTCAAATGACAACAGCTCTGCACTGAAAGGTAACAGTCTTACTCCTCTGCCATGACAGCTGTCTTCTTCCCAGCAGCCCTATTGCTCTTCCTGTATTTCTTTACTAGCTTGCATTTGCGCATCTAGACCTCAAGTGCCGGGCTGTGGGATGCGGAGTTACGCATGATACTAGAAATGACATTCTGACTTTTTCCTGGCTCACTGTCATCATTCCAATGAGCGTGCATCCCATCTGTGTATCTCCGTGTGATCCTTGCGATGAGAAGCTCAAGACCAGTGTGCTTTGCTGACTTTAAAAATCCCGTTGTTCACCATGCAAGGCAGAGAGTGAGAGTGCCCTGGAGAGGGCGGGGCTTGCTGGCTGTCAAACGAGGTCCTTTCAAGCTTGTGAGATCTGCTTTCTTTTGGGACAGGCCACTGAAGTGAGCATCTGCTGGACAGATCTCATGTGTATTCACAGTTCTATCTCTGTTCCTTTGGTTATCACCCCCTTTCTCTTTGACCATAGAGGAAACATCCGCCCCATTATCATCAGAAAGTGTTCCTATGGTGTTCTAATAATTTGCTCCTGGTTTTGCTCCAAGCCAAGACCTGGAGATCTGAGGATTGCCTTAAAGTGCAATCACCTGCCTTAGCTTCTAACTGCAAGGCTGTGATCACTCTCTAAAGATCTTCTCAGACCTTTGCAAGAGGTTAGAAGGAAGGGGAAGTAAGTGTGTAGCATATTTTCACTGGAGCTATCTTTATATCCTCTATCAGGAATTGAGATAAACTCAAACATCAGTCTTGCCCCATACAGTATCCTCATCTGACCTCCAACATGATGACTTGAGATTCTCTCCAGTCCAGAGGTTGCCAGGGCTAACCACATAGAATGTGATTAAGGTTACCTGTAGCAACAACCTATTCAGAGAACTATTCTGGCTACTAGTCTTGCCATTACTAGCTATTCCTATGCATCTCAAATCTTATGACATAATTAAGACATACATCGATTCTGTTATAACAAAGTAATGAACCTATTGGGTATTCTGATTAGAAATGGGGAGATGAACCTAAGGTATAAAGTTACTTCATTAACTATCTTAACAGTTCAGTGTCATTTTGAAGAATCAAAGATGGTTTGTGTCCCTCTAATCCCATACTATGCCTTCACCCTCTGCAGCTAGGTGGCAAGCACATTGCCAGCTGCTCCTTGCTGGAAGGGCACCCTATTAGAGAGCCATGTATTCATGCTTCTGACACCTCCACCTGTGGCTGGGGCGGGGAAGCATGGATTACGGAGCCAGTGAAGTAGGTGCTCACATGGAATGATTTATGTGAGAGAGTCGCAGCCTGTTTCTAAATCACTTGCATGAAACGCTCTTTTGAAAATTCTCTCCTCATCTGGAAGACACTTCGGCTGTCTGACCATGGTATTTGGAAAGGTAGGGTGGCTGCTTTGGTGAAACGGCAGTCGAGTGAGGGGCTCCAGTGAGGCCAGATGAAGGAATTTCAAGCCTGCCAAGGGAAGGGAAGGCACTTCAAGGGCCTTTTGCCTTTGACAGAAAAAGGTGAAAAGGGCAATGACCATAATGGCAGAGCGACTTGGCATGGGTATGACCTCCTCTGGACCTGTGCCTTTGAAGGGTGAAAAGAGAAACAGCAGATTGTTCCTGATCCAAGGGACTTGAAGGGATCCCTCCAGCAGACACCGTAAAGTACCTTACTTCTTCAGCCATTCAGTGTGATTTCTGAAACAGCCATGCTGTTTCCTGGTTGAGGCAGAAAGACATGTGTGGGGTTTTAAGCAGCTCTGTGAACTGAAGCAGGAGGTATAGCTACAGGTGATGCTTAGTGAATTTAGAGAGAACACAGCTCCTTCTTTATGAACCCTCAGGAGTGTAGGCCAGTCAGGGGACATAGAATTCCTAAAGGGTCATGGGATGCCTGAGCCCAGCATGGCAAAGGTGGTCCTCGAGATGGTTTTATTCATGTTTCTTCTTCTTTCCCCAGAGCCTGCCAAGGCTTCCTCGGACCTGACTGCCTGGTTCAGCCTCTTTGCTGACCTCGACCCCTTATCAAATCCTGATGCTGTTGGGAAAACTGATAAAGAACATGAATTGCTCAATGCATGAGTATGCAGCCTTCACATGGGAGCCCTTGGGCCACTCCGCAGCACCTCCTCCAGGGCTTGCAGAAGTCTCTGTATGCTGTTTTAATATTTACGTGCCATTTTAATAAAATGAGAGGGTCAAGGCCCTGTTTCTATCCACATAGTGATTTCCTCTTACTTGGTTTGCTATTCTCCATGTGCATTGCACAACAGAGGAGTCACAGGAGCAGTTAGCAGGCCACTCCTTGCTCTTGCAGACACCCCATCAGAACCATTGCTGCATCAGTACGCCGTGGTGAAATCCGTCTAACTTACACACCTAAATGTGGGCTAACATAATATGTCCTTGGGGCCACCAGTAGGCTAACAAAGGTTTGCGCTTGCTTGTGTCCTATCACCCTCAGAAGGGGCTTCAGGAAGAACCTTTCATCCTGCCACACCACCTTCCACTGACCTCTGGGTGAAGATCAGGACAACAAAGACACACACAGTCTCCCACCACACTTGACTGTGGCCACATGCATCTTTCTGCTGTGTGGACCTTTCTGTGCTGCATATGTGCACATCCTAGTGTCTCCATCTTTATAGCTGAACTCGAAAACATGTATCCCAGTAGCCTCTTGTAGCATTCTTCAATAGAAAACCATAAACACTAAACAGAAAACATCATTCGACATACCAAGTTAAGTTGTGGATTCTGTGTGGAGACCACACAGGGACAGGTGGGGCCCACAGGCCGTTCTGAAGCTATTGAATAGATCCCATGCATCCCCAAATAAGGCGACCAGGTTACATGGGCTGCATGGGATTTTTGTAGGATCAGAAAACGGCGGTAACAACAGATTTACATGTGGGCACACAAACAGCTCAGATATTCTATCAGTATCACAGATCCTAGAGTTGGCACAGGTTGCCTGCCAAGTCAGGTCCCACACATTCCATGTAGTTCATGTACACCATGGCAATGCCTCTGTGAAAGGTAGAAGGAGCAGCGTTCCAGCGGAAGGTCCTTTGTGCTACGCCAGGCCAGTGGCCTCTCCTGGGCCCTGTTGCCCAGTTCAGAAAAGGCTTTCTGGGCCATCTTCAGAAACACAGGAGCACCTCATGGAAGGGCTTGAGGGCTTGACAAAGCACTCTGAGGGCTGGAGACACAGACTCTTAGAGGTGCCTTCTTGGGATGGGAATGGGAATGGTCTGGGAGACAGCTAGGGCCTTGGCCCGTGCAGGCTATCATTACTAGAATCTCCTCTAGCAGATTTCTCAGCTCTGCATTAGTGCACTTTCAAGTTGTCAAGACACAAAATCAGAAACAACACTTCACAGTTCTCTAAACATAGGCATGCTTGCCCTCCACCTAAGCCACCATCTGGGATGCTAGAACAACCCTACTCAGTCCTGTCTAGTCATGCCAGGAAGGTGCCCTACCTAGCCTGGTCAGGTCTGTTAAGCACATGCTTCTACCATTAGATGTTGCCACCCTAGAGTCACCTTGGGAGCAACGGATTAATGATTGCCAGACCAAGTGGTCCTGTGTGGAATGAGAACTAAGGGACCTGGTTTCACCCTGGGTTACATCTGTTTGCAGCCATGAAACACCCCAGAAGTCCCAGTTAGGAGGTGACTCTGGAGGGCCTGTCTGACTCCATCCAGGCAGTGGGAGGGAGGTGGAGTTCCTTCTGTTTTGAATAGATTACTTTAGACAGTAGGAGGCTGCATCTAAAATCATCAGTGACCAAAGGACAGGGGATCATAGTAGTAGGCTAAGCTTCACCACAAGGAAAAGGAAAGGGTTGCTCATGGGATCATTTTCTCCCTGAATTTTCTTGATGTGAAAAGGAAAGAAAAGAAAAAGACTCAGTCTCCTTTCCCCTCTGCAATCCACTTGGGCAGCCTCTTGATCCCTTCTGAGAGGCATGTTTTGATCCCGTGCACACAAAGCCCCTCGACCACCTCTCCTGTTCAAGAAGAAGCAGCTGCTGCTTGGTTGCCTTGTCCGTGGCCTGTGCACTGTACCACTAACCCTGTCTCTGACACGAAGACAAAGTGTATTTAAATACCATCGTTGCCAACAGTCTTGCTTTATCTCCATCTCATCGCGGGCAGCTAGCCTGAGCTACACAGTGACACCGGAGCCTGAGACAGGATAGGAAGCCTCTTCCTCAGCCGTTCTCTGGTTTTCCTGCTGTTCCTGATGGTTTCAGCATGACCTTGTGCCCCCTCCCTTTCCCCCAGTGAACAGATAAAGAATACACACGCAGAAGGAGGGGCCGGGAATGATTCTGTTTGTGCCTGCCTTCCTTCCCCAACTGGCACTGGCTCCAGATAAGTGTTACAGATTCATTCCCCTCAAAATGTAATTTTAGAAATGTCAAGTTGATTCTGAGTTCTCGATGAGTGAGAAAAGCACCCGTCAGCCTCAGAATTAGAAATCACTGATTTAGAAAGGGTGACACTTTTTTTCTTCGTTGCTGGAAGGTTTTCCTGAGAAAATGTGTTCTGCTTGAAGCCAGCGCCCCTGGGTCTGAAGGGGAGGCAAGTCCACTGTGCTTTAGCCAGTTTTTAAAGCGGGCGTGGGGCCAGGGCTGAGGGCCCTGAAGGTGCTTTGTGAGGCTGCCCACCTACCGGATGACACCTACCAGGTCCCTCTTACCTTCTACAATGCTGCCCGCCCTGCAACTTCTGGAATCAACTTGATTTTCCCTTTTAGGAGATGCTGCACCAAGACCCCATCCCAGAGCCCCTCTCTGGCAAGGGCTCACGACTAAATACTAACACTGTTTGAATTTGCCAATATGTCAGAGCTGCACCCGGCTTTGTGATCAACTAGTGTCCCCCATAAAGGCCACCATGAATCCCCTGCTTCCTGCTTTGACTGTAAGTAGCTTCCTGCTCCTCAGGGCACCCTCAGTGCAGAGATGTAGTTAGGTCTCCAGCCTTGTTGGAACATAGATTCCAGCTTGGAGGCAAATCCAAATAACTGACCGTGGCTGCCAAGAATTCTGCATCGGGAAGACTTCTAGTAAATGAGCAATGTTTATGAAGGGTGTGGGGGAACCAGCACCGCCAAAGACCTTGCCTTTCACGGAGCTTTTAAAGTTAACTTTGTTTTTATCAAAAGGAACTAGTATTCTGGGTCCTTCAGGGACGGACATGTGTGATAAGAACAACAAAGTTCAGAGCCTAGTCATTACCAAAACCCATTCCAACTCAAACTGACTTAAACATCAAACCTGTAAATCCAGCATTCACAGAAGGTGGAGGCAGGAGGACCATGAATTCAAGGTCATCCTTGGCTATGTAGTCAGTTTGACCAGCCTAAACTAAAGGAGGCCCTGTCTCAATAAATTAATATTTTAAATGTATGCCAGTAGGCATATTGTTCAGGTGAGTTTCAAGACTATAAACTTCAGACATAGTTGGATCTAAAGGTTCATATTTGAACTCTTTCTCTCTCAGCTCTGAATCCCCATTTCTTCAACCCTTCAGGAGACGAAATGGCCACCAGTTTCTCTAGTCAAAGTTTTGGAATATACCATATGTGGGTTCTGTGTCCATTCTTGATTCACTGGGATCAAAAGGTAGAAAACAGGCTTTTTGATAGGCTCCTTCCAGGTAAATTGGAATGTTATTTCTAGAAGAAGACAGAATGGAGGAAGCGCAGAAGAATGCCCTAGAGATTTGCCCTGGTTTCTCTACTGAAATGACTTCAAGGAGACAGTTACCGCTGTTGGGCCCTAATATCCTCCTCAGGGACAGGGATGAGAAGGTACAGTGTTAACATCTCAGACACTGGGAGTCAGGTAGAAGGCGAACAGCAGACTTGTTTATCTAACAATGGGGGGAAACTTATAGACTCTCCCAGAACCCAGGCGCTCTAATGACAATTGATAGTTGACATCACGTGACCACCCCTCATTGGCTAGGCATGGTCAGGACCTCTGACAGCTCCAGGCAGACTCCAGGTTGGCTTCTTTTGGCCTGGTAGGCCCTAACTTCCTACACTCAGAGAAGAATGAATGGCAACAGAGCCATTAGAGAAGCCAGCATCCTGAATGACTGTTGAGGCTCCTCGCCTTCCAGTGCCTGTTAGGCATTATGGAAGGGTCAGATGCCCTCTGTGTCTGACACACTTCTACCCAGATGAGGAAACTAAGGACCAAGGAGCCACCAAGTCAGTGATATCCTGGGACCGGAACCCATGTGGTTGGACCCCAATTCAGGGCTTCTTTTATAGCCAAGTGTTTGATAGATATATCAAGCTAGAGGAAAGAATGCAATGACAGCCAAAGCTCCTGTAAGAATCAGTATTTACGGCCACACATACATTTCTTATTTTTCTTATCCAAAGCCAGTTATTAAATATAGCCTTTAAGGAAAGATTTAGGAAAGCAGTTGAGGGCAATAAACAAGAGTTTATCTCTAAAGCCAGAGATAAAATCTTCAGTGAAGTCAAGTCTCTGCCAAGCTGTAGGTCATAGACCTCTCCTAGGAAAGTAACAGTCCCTGTCCAGTGGGGTTACTACAGAGTTAGGACCTCCGTTCTAGGACCCTTCTGTGGTGACCTCAGCTCATACCAGCGCACAACTGTGGGAACAGGCATTGCTGGGGCTCCCTCAGTTCGTGCGATGATTTACTAAAGTGAGGGAGGGAAAGGGGCTGTTCTTCCTCAGCCGCCTTCCAGCAGACCCACCAAGCTCTATTTTCTTTCCACACTGTTTATCAGCTCATTCCTAAATATCAAAGGAACGGGGGGGGGGAACACCTGGAAAGTCTAATGAAGAGCTCGAGATACGGCTCCACCAGGAGGGCTAGTGCGGCACGCGCAAAGCCTGGAGTTTGCTCTGGAGTACCACAGTACGTGGGCTTGGTGGGACAATCCCAAATCAGGAGGTGGAGACAGAGGATCCAGCTCAAGCTCATCCTCAGCTACATACAAATCCCAGGCCAGCTGGCTACAGGAGACGCTCTATCCCCCTCCACCCCAGTATATCTATATCTATCTATATACTTTTACATAACATTCTAAATAAATTTATAAAATTATAACTATATATAATTATGTATTATATGTCTACTTTTTAAAAGAAAGTCTAATAAACAGGTGTTTTCTGATTGTCCCATTAACTGGACAAGATTCTCTGCTTTGGTTAGGAGAAACAAATGGCTTTTGTTGGACTCAAGGGATACAATACAATACTTGCCAATTTAAAAAGGTTCTTTTTTATTTTATTTTATTTTTGTTTTGTTTTTCTTTACAATGAATCACTCACTAACCAGAACACATTAAAATAATGAGGATGCAGAGCAATTGGACCCCTCTAAGATTGTTGGTGGGAAGGCGAAATGGAGCAGCTATTTGGGGAAACAGTTTGGCAGTTTCACAGAAAGTTGAGTACATACATGCTGTATAACTTGCCAATCCCACAACTAGCAATTTACCCCGGAGAGAGGGAAAGAGAAAAAAATACATGTATGTATATATATTCACACAGAAGCCTCTATGTAAGTGTATAGCAGCTTCATCGTCTCCCAAACTGGAGGCAGCCCAGCTGTCTTTCAGCCTCTGAAAGAGTAAAGCAAAGTCTGTGACATAGGCATAAAGAAGTATTATTTCTCAGTCAACATGAGCAAGCTACCGACACACACATGAGGCTAACTCACCTGAAAGCATGTACCCCTGAGATGATGCTCTGTGAAGAATGCTTTCATCTGTAGATTCCTCCCCCAAGTCCACAGCCCAGTTTAGAAGCAAGAGCAATACTGTACAAAGTCAGAAAAGGGCTCTGCATAAAATCCCAGATCAGTACCTTTCGAGAGCATCCACATCTTGAAGAAGGCCACACAGCCAAACATGGAACCTGGAAGAAAAAAGACATTACTGGGCAAACCAGTGAGTCCCAAACTAAGTTAACACTTTAGATATAATAGTACTGTGCCAATGTAGGTTATTAAAAATTTTAACAAGTGTCATACAGTTATGTGGGATGTTAATAGGAGGGAAGCCAGCCAAAACTTGTGGAAACTTTGTATTATGTTGCAACTTTTCTATAAATCCAAAATTATTCCATAATAAATGTGTGTCTTTGTTTTTTGCCCTAAAGGTTTGGTGCTCTATGGTTTCCATATGTATAAAACTTGGAAAAGTCAGACCTATAGGGACAGACATCAGTTCTCATGTGTACTAAAGACTCAGGAGGGGGGTGGAAGTCAGACCTATAGGGACAGACATCAGTTCTCATGTGTACTAAAGACTCAGGAGGAGGGGTGGAAGTCAGACCTATAGGGACAGACATCAGTTCTCATGTGTACTGAAGACTCAGGAGGAAGGGTGGTAGCAGACTGCAGAGCACAGAGAAGTTAGGGGGACAGAACTCTGCTGGGGTTCTGTTGATGGTTACATGACTGCCTGAATTTGACAAAACTGATAAAGGTAAACACTGAAAAGCGTGATGACACTGAGTATAAATTATGCCTTAGTAAGTGTGTTAAAGGGAAGAGACTATATTCTAGATTCACCAGTCCATATGAAGCAGGAGAGCCCCTGGGAAATCTAGAAGGCTGTGATGCAGGGGAGAGAAGCAGACGAGCCTCCAGCTGCAGGCGAGCAATGCTACTGCCAGCCACCTCCACCTGGGTGTCAGCAAGCACACAACAAGCTGAATGTCAGCAAGCCTGACCATACTGCAAGGAGCAATGTCCCAGCCACCTCCACCTGGGTGTCAGCGAGCACACAACAAGCTTAATGTCAGCAAGCACAACCATAATGCAAGGAGCAATGTCCCAGCCACCTCTACCTGGGTGTTAGCAAGCACACGGCAAGCTAAATGTCAGCAAGCCCGACCATGCACATTTGAGCTTTTCAGGCACTGAAGCAAGGGAGGGCAAGCTGGGGTCACACCTTGTATGCTTCATTCAAGGACTAGCACATTCCCTAGAAGTGGCCATGTGGCCCAGCTCAGCTGCAGGGGGCTGGGAAATAGCTTCTGGCAGATAGACTAGTGCATGAATCCTACACTGATCTGGAAAAGGGCCGTGCTCTTCAAAGCTTGTTTTGAAAACACTGCAGTCATGAAGCACATCAATCTATGGCAAGAAGGAAATATGCGAGTATTACTAAGAGGATTTTTGTTCTGTTTTAAAATACAAAAAAATTGAATGATGGACATCTCTGTCTCCTTACAGAAGATTGAAACAAAAATTTTGAAGATGTACCATTATAGACCAAACATTCAAGATACCTCCTTATTCATGTTCTCCCTTATAAGCATTCCTGGCTCCTGTCATATCTGGAAGGACACAGATCTTCAGCTAGTGACTCACGCTCTGAGCCACAGGGCCACCTGGTCTCATCAGAGGAGCTCAAGAAGCCTAGTGGAACAGCTCATCACCCGAAGAGTTAGACCGTTCCAGATTCTTCCTCCTTTCAGTCGGGCTGGTGATCACATAAATATGTTCATTATTAAAGCAATGGCCTAGGTTACCAGAAACAATGCAGAGTCACTATAAAGCTACAGGAATGTCACACAAGCACAGAGGATAAGCTGGCAGAGCAGAGCCAAGCTATGGAAAAGCGGGGCACCAGAACTAGATGATAAAGCCTATTGCTGAAGACACCACACACCTGGATTATAAACTAGATATAGAATAGGCTAGAACTGAACTCCTCCCCATTGGATAGCTTTCATAGCGCTAGAAGGTGGTAGTGAAACTGTTAGGAGTGAAAGATTTCAGTGACCTACAAACTGCTGGGCAAGATGTACCCTCTGTGCTATGATGGCACAACTGTTGGGGGTTAACCAGCCACTCTACAGTTGTCAAGGTCATCTTCCCAGGAGGGAATCTATGGCTGGTCTGCAAACCCAGTCAAAACCCTTGCCTGGAGATGTCATAAACCCCAGAAAGGAACTTACTACTGTTGTCTAACTAAATTGATGTAGTACCAAACTACCTTCTAAACATCTGCATTTATATCCAAAGCTTCCCTTTGCAGTGAATGGCGGTAGATACAGAGTCTCGTGGCTGCCAAAGTTGCCCAGAATAAGTTGCCCAGAATAAGTTTCCATTTATACTATCCTCTCAAGGCTCAGGAAGCATCATAGAAGAGGTGACAGAAAGAATGTAAAAGTCAGAAGGAGAACGCTATGAAATGCTCTCTCTAGGCATGCCACAGCCACTGCGATCAGCAGCTGCAGCTACCTGCAAAGTTGTATAAATCAATATTCTGTCATGGGTAGAAAAAGAATGTATGGCACCCTACCCCTCCCTGCTTAACTATAGGCTACTGACTGATTCTGGAGTCATTGTTATTAGTAGTGTACCCAACGGTGAGTACACGAGGCCTCAACAGATAATTTCAAACCCAGGGTCACACAGGTGGCCTCAGTTAGTGGGTCACAAAACAAACAAAAAACATGAGTGTGAGAAAGAGATTTGTAAGGAAGGGGAGGGGATGCAGGTGGGAGGATGGGGTAAGAGTAATCAGAATGCATTATGTACATATATGAAACTGTCAAAGAACAAATTTAATTAATAAAAATAAAATTTAAAATGTGGGTCACTGAGTCACCTTAAGGACTGAGTGTCATTGAACTCCTCATGCTCATGCAAACCTCTTTGAGCAATTGCACCTCTCTGCACTCCACTCTGCAAATAGGATCTTTGCCCTTAATTCAAAAATCAACACCTAGGTTTTGTCCTCCAACCACTCACATTACTGATCCAATGGCCCTGCTATGTTCAACATTCCAAATGCTTGCTCTAGAATTCTTGAACATTTAGCCATAGTTACTGAACCCTTCGTTTGGTCTTCTGGAGAGAATGGTTCAAATCAATCAAATTTTGGAGTCCTCCATGGTCTGAATCAAACCCACTCCTCCATGCTTGACACTCTTGGAGTAGAATATCCAAGCCCATCAGAATGCCTTTCTCCACTATAGTAATAGGACGAGCAACTTCCTCATGACTCACTCTTAGGGTTTGCTTGGGAAATATCCCACACAAGCTCATGTGTTTGAATGCTTTGTCCTCAAATGGCGGCACTCTTTGGGAAGGTGGTGGGACATTCAGAGGTGGATCTTTCTAGAGGAAGTGGGTCACTAGAAAAGGCATTGAGGTTCTCTAGCCTAGCTCTACTTCCTGTTCACGCTGTGCTTCCTGACTGTAGATGCAACGTGACCAGCCAGCCTCCTGCTCTTGCCACTATGTCTTCCCTGCCACAGTGGAGTGTACAGAAATAAACCCTGCCTTCATTGACTGGCTTTGATGGGGTTATTTGGTTGCAGCAGTTAGAAGAGTAAACCAGTCCACTCACCTTGTTCGAAAGTTGACCAGAAGTGCTCAGGAGCGCAGAGGACTCACAAATAGGCACTGGGGAAATGAGGAATGTTAAACTCACAGGTTATCTCCTCAGTGGAGGACATGTACACCTGTTTTCTGCACAGAAAGATGGTAGAGGATGTAGTTAATAGCCTGGTGACCTGTGCTCTGTAGGGCGGGTCACACCTGAATCCCACAGACTATTGTTTACCCCAGATCCTTCCTCCCTCAACCTTTATCTTGACTATTGTTTCTCAGTCAATAGAACCCACCCTGAGGGGAGACATCACACACCCTTGTAGCTTGGTGACCTCTAGGATGACCTAGACCACACCAGATCCTTCCCTAGACCCTTAAGCTGTAGAACTCATTCTTATGGAAGAGGTCACATGTGCTTTGCAAAAGAGTTTTAATGTTACTACTAATTTACTACTCTTTAGCGTTGTGATCGTGACACCAGGAAACTTGCTGCACTTAAATACACCTAGAATAAACTGCCTGGTGTCAGACTGTTGAACTGGATCTCCTTCTTTCCTCACTGGCTTGTTATTCTGCCAGCTGCGGTACTTGCTGGGGCCCCACACAGAAGAACTCTGAAGCCAGAGGGGTCTTCACTGGCTCACTCTCCACCAGCCAGGGAAGATGCCAATCATTTTAGAAATTCCTCTCCCAGAGAGGTTGGATTGTGTCTCGACTCTCTAGCACTCAACTTCTCCAGCTACTGTAAAGGGAATTCTTTCATTGATTTTTATCTAAGTGACTCGTACTGGCCTCTCAGCCCCTGAGGTGTGGTGCTCCGAAAATCAGTTCTACTTTCACAGCACCCTTGCTGCTCTCCCAACCCCAAAACAAACAGAAGTTCTCCAGATAGCAGCGCTTGAGCAATCAATACCCTTGCTTCCATTCTCCTTTGCAATTTGTTTTGCCTTCTGCCAGCTGAGTTACAGTCTACTCTGGTCTGGAGATATATGGACCTCTTCAACAGTTCACCAACTGAGATCATATGTAAGGATTTGCAAATAACGCACCTACGTGTATTTTTACAGATGAAACGGACTAGCATTTCCATAAATCCCCAAAGGAGCTGTTGAACAATGAAAGTCAGCAACAGATGAGTTCAGAAGATACCAGGGTACTTGGACTAGCCCCCCACCCACCGTGCCCCAAACACTGAGAGCCCTTACCATCTGTGTGCAAATAGGGTTGAGATTCCCCAATGGCCCCTTTAACAGTAGGGAAGCCCCAGTGTTCTGTAATCTTTCCTTTCCCTGTCCTTAAAGGCTGAGATAGTCAAACTGTGCCTACATAGTCAAACTAAGGTATATTTTTATCCTGCCAATAGGAGCTGCCATCCTACCTGAGCAGTGACTTTGGCTCCTGTTGAAAGGAGAGAGCAAATCCCCACCACACACTAGCCTAAGCTCTGGCTACCTGAAGTTTTCCTCCCATCTGTTACCTGCCCTCGCAGACAGCCCTAGCTTCTCCAATGGTGAGCCTGTGATGAGAAGCCCAGAGGTAAACAGGCTTGTTTTCTGACCTATACACTTGGTCTGCGGTTAAAGAAAGGGTACCTCAAAAAGACAAGGGGCAGACCTGGGTTGAAGCCTCAACCATCCTAGGTTTCTGGCATTTTGTTTTCCAGATCTAGGCAGGACTTGGGGGAGCCACACCCCCAGGATCACAGGTAAGATGATAGCCAGAATCTTCTGAGTAGTCATGGGCAGAGCTGTCACAGAGGGGCATTTGACTGCCCCACCCTAGGAAACCAAGGAAAGCGGCAAAGGATGTACAGAGGAGGAAGTTTACTGCACATCTGTTGAGTTAATGCCCATATAACTATCAACCGTGTGTGTGTGTGTGTGTGTGTGTGTGTGTGTGTTCTAACTCCATTAACTCCTGACCTTACACAGCTGGTGGAAAAAGCAAGTATTGTCCACAAAAGAGCTACTCAAGGCCAGACACTATGCTCATTTCATATTAACTCCGTTTTGGTATAGGATTTTTTTAAATATGCATACTCTGGTCATTGGAATAAGAATGCCCCCCCATAGGCTCATAGATTTGAATGCTTGGTTACCATGGAGTAGTAACAATAGCTACACTATTTGTTTAGGTCAGTGGTTCTCAATCTTCCTAATGCTGTGACCCTTTAATACAGTTCCTCTTGTTATGGTGACCCTCAAACATAAAATTACTTTCGTTGTTACTTCATAACTGTAATTTTGCTACTGTTATGAATCATAATGTAAATGTCTGCTAGGCAGGACGTCTGATAAGGAAACCCTGTGAAAGGATCATTTGAGAACTGCTAGATTAGGAGATGTGGGCTTGTTGGGTTAAATGTGCTGTTGTTGAAAGAAGTTTCAAGGGCTCAAGCCAAGCCCAGAGTTTCTGTCTTCCTGCTTCCTGTGGAGCCAGATGTAGGACTTTCAGCTACTTCTCAAGCACTGTGCCTCCCTGCATGCTCCTGGCCGCGATGATAATGGACCACACTCTGAAACTGTAAGCCAGCCCCAATTAACGCTTTCCAAGAGTCGATGTGGTCATGGTGTATCTTCACAGCAATAGAACACTGACTGAGACACACACGTTTTCTTAGTTGTCCCGCATGGGAAGTGTGTCACTGGTTTTTC
>LOJH01014164.1:12813-24318 GCA_001685095.1 Ellobius talpinus | reverse complement strand
GAGACGCCCATCGCGCCACTCGGGATGAGCACGAGACGCCCAGGGGCAAGGAGAAGGCTTAACGCCAAATGGCAGCGGCAAGCGAGAACATGGAGGCACGGCGGCGCCCTACATCTGTCTTTCTGTGGGTGTTACACACAGTTGTGAGCTGCTATGTGGGTGCTGGGAATTGGACCCGGCTCCTGGAATAGCCCTTAATGGCTGAGCCATCTCTCCAGCCCCACCCTTCTGGTTTCTTATCCCTGCTCTTCAGCATGTGCCTTTTAGGTTAAGGATGGGCTAGGATGCTGATTGAGAGCTCTGAGCCTATAGGTGGAGATCTGATTAGATAGTTTTGGGATCCCGTTAGATTCTGCCAAGGAGGACCTTCTGGTCTGTGTGGAGGGGGATAGGCTGGGTCCTGGGAGCCTCATCTAAGAGAGCTGAGTGCCTGTGTTTGCTGTGCCCCTCTTCCTCTGTTTCAATGTGACACCGGCCTGAGGTAGCTTGCTCCTTTTGGCCCAGAGTCTGTTTTATGCCTCCAGGAATTAGTCTGGGCAAGGCAGCCTCCAGCCATGAGGGTCGTGGTCTGATTGCCCTAATGGGCCCATCCTCTGTCTTTGGATTCCTTTTTACTTAATTGTTACTGTGACATCTGATGCCATAGAGTGCCAAGGCTTGGATGTTTCTGTGGTGGGGGAGTCCTGATGCCCAGCTTTGTCCATGGCCAGTCAGGGGGTCTGTGTGGTCAATTCCTCCTCTCTGTCCACTCCCCAGCTCTGAGTTTTCCTTTCTGTGGGTTCTTTTATACCATCGGGCTCAGCTTTGGTGTAAAGCTCTCTGTGCAGCGAAGTCAGGATGTATTCTGTAGTCCTGGTGTTCACCTGGTAGGGCGGCCGCTCTCCAGTGTTCTTCAGGAATTGCAGGGCTGGCAGAAGGCCCTGGACCACACCCTGTTCTGTGGAACAGTGCTGCCAGGGACTTGATGAAGTCTGGTCTAGAAGTGACATGAGGTGTTCTGGCTTTGTCCTGTCGCTTTGGGAAATGCTCTTGGGTTCTCTGTGGCATTTATAGTAGACGAGTGAATGGAAAAGCCTCTGAAAAGCTAAGAAAAGTGTAGCAAGCTGCATGCGTAGGAACGTGAGGGAAGAGCATGAAGATGCTGGAAATGTCCGGCTCCTCCACCAGTCACCCTCGGCTGCAGACGTGGCCCCTTATTTGTTCACTTCTGCCTCTTCCAGAGGACTTGAGTTCTGTTCCTAGCTCCCACATCCTGTGACTCCCAAACTTCTGTAACTCCAGCTCTGGGGAATCTTACATGCGCCCCTGACCTCCATGGTACTTGCATGCACAGCGCGTAAATGTGTTTGTTTTGATTTTTTTCTTTTTGGTTTTTAAGACAGGGCTTCTCTGTGTAGCCCTGGCTGTCCTGGAACTTTCTTTGTAGACCAGCCTGGCCTCGAAGTCATAGTGATCTGTCTGCCTCTGCCATACAAGTGCTGGGATTAAAGGCATGCACCAGTACCGCCCAGTTTTAGGGCATATACTCTTTTTTTTTTTAAAGGTTTATTTATTATGTATACAGTATTCTGTCTGCATGTCTGCTGCAGGCCAGAAGAGGGCACCATATCTCATTACAGATGGTTGTGAGCCACTATGTGGTTTCTGGGAATTGAACTCAGGATCTGGAAGAGCAGTCAGTGCTCTTAACCTCTGAGCCCGAGGCATATACTCTTACACAGACACCTTGCTAAAAATTGCTCATTCCTGTAATCTTACCCATTTCCATAAATTAGAGAAACGGGTTCAGTAGACATTGAATTGAGGTTGGGGCCTCCTGCCTTAAGCTTTCTTGGCGTCCTGCCTTTAGCGAGAGCATGCAGCCTGTGGCTGACAAAGCAGCGAGATTCTGATTTGTCTCAGCCTAGGACGAAAGGGGAGTGGATGGAGGCAGGAGCAGTTCCTCCAAGAATCTATCACTCTAAGCATGAACTGGAAATTAGAAAAGTTCCTATCATCCTGTTCTGGGAAACTCTAAGTCAAATTAAAGATGTTCCAAGGTCAGTTCCCAGCACCATGCGGGGCTCATAATCACATCTAACCTAGCTCCAGGGGAACCCAATGCCTCTGACCTTGAAGCTCATTTATACTCATTTACACAATTAAAAATAATAAAAGTAAAAAATAAATGAGAGGGGGATCTGGAAGTGAGCAAAGAACAGAATATCAAAATTGACCCAGGATGATGGTGATGGCTGTGGAGATGGTCTGGTGTCAGGGCGTTGCTCGCTCTCCCGGAGTCCTGCGTTCTGTTCCTGGTACACACACACACCACAGGTGTGGGAGTTTTTGTTTTATTCTTTATTTTCTAGGTGCTAGGCATCAAACCCTGGGTTCTGTGTATACTTTGCAAGCCTCGTACTGTTCTTGACAGGAATAGGCAGGTGAAACTCTGTGAATTCAAGGCCAGCCTGTTCTACCTAGCGACTTCCAAGACAGCCTGGGCTTCAGAGAGAAGCCCTGTCTTACAAAATAAAAATAAGGGAGTTGAAGAGATGGCTCAGTGGTTAAGAGCACTGCTGCTCTTCCGGAGGACCTGGTTCAGTTCCCAGCACCCACATGGCAGCCCACAACTCCCTGTAACTCCAGTTCTGGGGCATCTGACGTCTTCACACAGAGAAGCTTGCAGGCAAACGAGTGCACATGAAACAACAATAAGTAATTAAAAAATAAAAATAAAGTAAGAGAAAGATTAGACAGTGAAATGGAGAAATGGTGGGTTGGGAGTGAGATCTTAAAAGAATTACCAAGTGACATGAACTTGGACTATATGAAAAGGTGGTAGGTGATTGATTGATTTCCCTGACAGCGAGATTGGGCTAAGAGACAGCCTAGACCATTAATGAGGCACACATTTGGATGTGTCTGAGGGTATTTCCAGGGAGGTTGGACTCGGGTGACCCACCCTGGATCAGGACTAAATTAAAAAGAGAAAAGGAGAAAGCTAGCTGAGGACTGGCTTCCAGGCTCAGCACCTCGCCTGCTGTGATGGACCAGGAGCCCAAATAATCCCTTTCTCCCTTAGGTTTGTTAGGGATTTGGTCGCAGTGATGAGAAAGTAGCTAACGTGGGTATTTTAGTCCATTGCTGCTGTTGTAACAATACCACACGTGGACAGTTTGTAAGTAGGTGAGGAGTGTGCTCTAACATTTAGGGGGCCTTAGCAATCTTCCATGCAGTGGAAGGAGTCACATGGCGGGAAGAGTGGGGAGTCTGTTTATGACCTACCCCACGATCACCAACCCACTCTGCTATGACATTAATCCACCCATGAAGTAAGGGCCCTCATGACCCATCCCCCCTTTTTTCTTTCTTTTTCTTTTTGAATTTTCCAGACAGTTTCTCTGTGTAGCTTTGAGCCTTAGACCAGGCTGGCGTCAAACTCAGAGAGATCCACCTGCCTCTGCCTTCCAAGTACTGGGATAAAGGTGTGCGCCGCCACCGCTACCCTGCTCCGTTCATCTCAACCTTTTTGCATCGAGGATTAAGTTTCCAATACAAGTCTAGAAGTGGTGGCACACAACTCATCCAGGGAGGTTAGGATCGGATCACAGGTCTGAGGCCAGCCAGCGATAAGATTGTATCCTGAAAAAAAGAAAAGAAAAACCCAAGCAAAACGTTTGTAGCATTTAAATCCCCAAACAGTAAGAAATCTCCGTGTTTTGGTGTGTGAACTGTCCCCTGTAGGCTCATGTGTTGGAACACTGTTTCCTACTCCCTAGTGGTGCTGTTTTCACTGGTTCTGGAGCCCTTGGGAGTCACAGTTTAGCCGGAAGAGGTTGGTCACTGAAGGTGGCCTTCAGGTTCGGTAGCTCAACCCTGCTTCTAAGCCTTGTCACTACTTCTTGGCCCACCCCAGTGAGCAAGCATCCTTACGCCCCTGCCCTTGCTGTAAATATCCTTAGGCCCCTGCCCTTGCTGTAAGCATCCTCACGCTCCTGCCTCTGATGCAAGCATCCCTGCAGACTTCCTCCCCTCAAGCAATAAGCCAGAATAAATCCTGAAGTAGCTAATATACAGAGTCTCAAGGTCCCATTATAGCTGCAAAAAAGCAATCTTGGCTGTGTAAACCACAAATAATGTTCTGGAGATGGATACAGGCAGCAAAAATATTAAATACTGAATATAAAACATTAAAATTTTATTCCCATGAGGATCAAATATTAATGAAAACTGAAAGGTGTTGGAGTTAAACCAGTCTTCCAGGGAGAGATGGTAGCTAGGCTGATTGTCTCAGGCTTACAACCTAGCGCTACACTTCAGACTAGGCCAGTTTACTTGAAGGGAACTTTCCCTTCCAGGTCAAAGTGGCAACGCAGGATATTTTAAGTGCAGGACAGTGGTAGAGCTTGTTAGCTTGCGTGAGGTGCTGTTTGATCTCCAGAACTGGAAGGGAAAAAAAATTAAAAAAAATTTAAATCATGAATGTGTTACAATTCATGTCTGGTTTTAAGAAAGCATTAGATTGAATTGTAGAAAATAAAAGGCAGAAAACCTTAAAATGAAAGGTGGCAGGTAAATAAAGTGGGAAAACAAGAAATGTCCTAGGTGTGTTAGCACCAGACACACATCTTTTTGACAAGATGACAAGCTGGGGTTGGGGTGGGGTTACTATGCAGTTATAAACACGGTACTCCCAAGAACATAAACTTTAAAGTTTGAAATGAAATTTATGCAGTGGTTCTATCGAACCTGTCCTTGTTGGGTTTCATGGTCTAAATTAATGAGGACGTCTGACCAGGTCTCTTCTTCAAGAGGGCACCAGCTCACATTACAGGTGGTTGCTTGGAATTGAACTCAGGACCTTTGGAATGGCAGACGGTGCTTTTAACCGCTGAGCCACCTCTCCAGCCTTTCCACACGGGGAAATGGGAATGGTTCTCCGGAAAGGTTTGTAGTCGGGCAGGTGCCATCTGTGTCACAGGGGAGCATGGATGAGGCTCTGACCAGTGAAGCTGCAGACAAACCGGCGCAGCTATTCTGGAGAAGGAAGTGTTTCCTGAGACGCAGCGTGTTTGAGAGGAAACACCCACGTAGGTTGTGTAGCTTCGTGGTGCTTACCGCACTGCTGCTCATAGCCCGAGGGTCCAGCTGGAGGACAGTGGAGTTAGGGTGAGATCACACTGGCGGGCCCATGGCTCTGAAGCATGGGACTTTCAGGGAGTAGCTGCAGAGCCACTGTGCATCAGTTCTGCCTCTGTGAGGCAGCCCCTCGGGGTTCTTGTGCTTTGTAGAGTGCTCAGGGTGTGACATGAGCTAGCTAAGTGCCAGGTGGGTGTCTGGATGGCACACACCTACAGGTGGAACTCACAGAGATCAGCCTGATTTAAAAAATTATTTTTATTTTTTGAGTATTTTTATTTTGCATGCATGTGTACCATGTGTGTGCAGTGCCCATGGAGGCCTGAAGAGGGCGTTGGAGTCCCCTGGAACTGGAGTTGCAGGTGGATGCTGTCCTCTGCAAGAATAAGGGCTCTTAACCACTGAGCTCTGTCCTCAGCACCTGGGTGGCGGATTCTAAGGTAAACTGTAGGTACTTGTTGGGCTTTCCTCCCCAGTGTCTGCCCCGCAGGGTTCGTGCACATGCTCTGTGCGTGTGTTTCTCATGATCCTGCCTCGCCCACCCTTTTCCTCCAGGTTCCCCATCCCTAACTGCCTTGGCTGTGGTCCTGGGCACTGGTGGGATGGGTGAGCAGGCAGGGCCAGTTGAAGAGACTCCTGACCTGACTGCAGGGGGTGTGGGCGGGAGGCCTTCATCTATTAAAAGGCTTGGTGGCCTTGCGGTTGGAATTCTGCCATTGGCTATAAATAGCCAGTGAGAGTGTGAAGAGAGAGAGCCTGGGAGGAGAGAGGAAGTGGGAGGCCCTTGTGTCTCCAGCTGGCAGTAGCCTGGGTGAGGTGTGGGAGGGGTGTGGAATGTCACATGGGATGCAAAGCTTGCAGGCTGGCTTGGTGTGAGGTCTGGACTGGAAGGATCGCCACAACCCTAGGAGGCAGGGGCTGTCAGTCACCGCTCCACAGAGTGGCTAGGAGACGACAGCGAAGCTGCAGAGCAGGATTTGGAGTCTGAGGGGTCTGGTCAGTTGCTCAGGTGACATCCTGAGCCTTTGGGTGGACTTCCCAGGAAGTGCCAGAGGGACTCTTGCCTGACAGTGTCCTGGAGAGAGGAGCTAGAGCAGCCTCAGGCCCCTCTGTGTGTATTGTTCCCCTGTGACTCCCCACCCTGAAGAAGGGGCTGATTGCTGTCACAGTGGAGGTGGATGCCCTCTGGAGTTGGAGGTTGAGCCTAGGCTTCATGGAGCCACACTTCCACCATGCCCGTGGTCCATCCTCAGCGTCTGCAGGGGCAGTGCTTCATATGGAGGCCACCCAGCCTTGTTAGCCCTTTCCAAAGTCCTTAACTACTGTACCCCCAGTGTACCCCCAGCGCTCTGCCCATGTGTGTCTACCCATCTGTTCGGGGTCAGCTTTCCAGTCTTGTGGGGGAAGCTGGGCATCTAGGAAGCAATGGCTGAGGACACATACAAACGAACAATCTTCTATTCAGCTGGGCATGGTGGCGCGCATCTTTAATTCCAGCAGAAGCAGAGGCAGGTGGATTTCTGAGTTTGAGGCCAGCCTAGTCTACAGAGTGAGTTCCAGGGCAGTCAGGGCTGTTGCACAGAGAAACCCTGCCTCAGAAAACCACACACACACACACACACACACACACACACAAATAATAATAGTTTCTGCTCCTCGTCCAAGTGTTCGTGGCGCCGACATTTCACTTCCTCCTGGGGATTGTGGGGCTGTTTTACTCACGCTTTTTGGACATCTTCAGGAACTCCCTGCTAACGTGGCTGCTGGTTCAGCGAGACTCCAGGTTGGAGAAAAGTAGCTCTCTCTGGACTGGGTACTTCACTTAGCTCCACTGCCAGTTACTGCCACAAGTGGCCTGGGGCATGTGGGCAATAAAGGTGCCACCCAGGCTCCGGGGACTTGCTCAGGCTTTGTTTTAAAGCCTGCGCTCTCCCCCTCAGAGCCTTGCCCGCAGATTTAAGCCCTGTGCTTGAACAGAGTCCTGACTGGGGACGCCAGCGTGTGTCTCTGTGAGTGAGGTACTGGTTGGGAGAGGCCAGTGTCTACCTCTATTTGACCCTGTTCTGGATCCTGAGACCTTTCATCTGGGCCAGGCTGGGTACTGCCATTCTGATTGGGTACCATTTGAACTTGTGGGTCCTACCTGACGCTTTGAGATTGGCTGTTTGCCCGAGTCCGGGACACCCTGGAAGGAACCTCCTACCATGGCGGGGAGATGTGATGGTGGCTCAGACCTGACCTGCTGTAGTGAAGATGTCTCTGTGAATAGCCGGTCAGGACCCCCCTCTCTGCACTGGGCCCTGGAATTCAATCAGGAGCTTAGCACACTGCCGACCTCAGGTCTCGTGGCAGTTAGAGGAAGCTGGGGTGTGGACCGGCCGAGTTAATACACTTTCCTTTAGGGTTTCCGCATAGGGTTCTGGAAGTGAGGTAGTAAATGCCACCCCTTTGTCGGGAGGACCCGTGAGGGACCAAGACAGGGCCGGCCTTCTTTGGCTCTTGTGTACTCTTTTTCATCCTGCACCAAAGTCTAATGGGGTCATTGTGGGCAGAGCAGTTGGCGCTGTGGCTGCTTGGTAGGGTTGACGAGATACCCGGATTGGGTGAATAGGCTATGTGGAGGAGTGTTCAGCTATCTGGATGGAACTTCTGTTGGGGGAAGAATGTGTAAGAGTGGATGGATGGGTGTGCCAAACCCAGCTACGAAGTTGATCTGTGATTGCGGCTTAGCCCTCCGGTCTGAGAAAAATGTCCCTTGGTGACCCTGGGAGCTTACCCCTTTTCGGATAAGCTTAGATGTTCTGCAGTACCAGGCAAGAATGAGTGCAGGGAGGTCCGTGATTGTGGGCTGGTGTGGGCAGGGGATGGGGGAAGAAAACCCTAGCCTGGTCTTCCTAAGAGGTGCTGGGTGTGAGTGGTGAGGGTCCAGTGTCAGGGCAGAGGGGTGGGTTGGTGTCTTCTCCAGGTGTCACTGGCCTGTGCTCAGCTTATCTCCTCTCTGGGGCGCAGGTTCTGGGCGTGGGGAGGCTGAGACTCGGGAGTGCATCTACTACAACGCCAACTGGGAGCTAGAGCGCACCAACCAGAGCGGCCTGGAGCGCTGCGAGGGCGAGCAGGACAAGCGGCTGCACTGCTACGCCTCCTGGCGCAACAGCTCGGGCACTATCGAACTCGTGAAGAAGGGCTGCTGGCTGGATGACTTCAATTGCTACGACAGGTACGCTGGGGCGTGTCCCGCTGCTGAAGCCCACCCGTGCTTCCGTCACCCTCTGATCTCAGGGTACCTGAGTTGGAAAACGGCTTCTGTGGCCGAGCCCAGGATCCCAAGCGCCTGTACTGGTGGCGTTTGCTCTCCTCAACTCAGGCAGCGTTTCAGTGTCTGTCCATGCCTGACTGTCCCTCTTAGACTTGGGTCACTCTACAAGGGAAAGAGGGTTCACCCTGCTTGCTGGTGTTCCCGGGAGCTGCTCTGTATGTGGGGAGGGGCCCGGGAGAGTCCTGCCTTCCCTGTCCCAGAGTTTGTAATGTGGATTCTGGGCCTTCAGGCAAGAGTGTGTGGCCACTGAGGAGAACCCCCAGGTGTACTTCTGCTGCTGTGAAGGCAACTTCTGCAACGAGCGCTTCACCCACTTGCCGGAGCCTGGGGGCCCAGAAGGTGAGGAGCCCGTGGGAAGAGGGGTCTAAGTGGGGCGCCCTGGAGCCAGTGGGGAGTGGCTGCAGGACCTACTGGAGTGTTGGAGTGGGCGGACTGTGTGACACAGGGCTCCGTGTGTCCCCCAGTCACGTACGAGCCACCCCCGACAGCCCCCACCCTGCTCACGGTACTGGCCTACTCGCTGCTGCCCATTGGGGGCCTCTCCCTCATTGTCCTGCTGGCCTTCTGGATGTATCGGCATCGCAAGCCTCCCTACGGCCACGTGGACGTCCATGAGGTGAGCCGGTGTCAGCGTGGGGACAGGGCAGGGAAGAGGGACGGCTGGACAGATTCCTTTTAGTCCTTGCTTTCCCAGGACCCCGGACCTCCACCCCCATCCCCTCTGGTGGGCCTGAAGCCACTGCAGCTGCTGGAGATCAAGGCTCGGGGTCGCTTTGGCTGCGTTTGGAAGGCTCAGCTCATGAATGACTTCGTGGCTGTAAAGATCTTCCCACTCCAGGTGAGTGTCCAGGCCATCTTCTCTTGCTCTGGTCCATGTTGGAGTCAGGGTCAGGCTCTGCCAAACTTTGACCCATGTTGGTTTTGGGTTTCGTTGTTACTTCCATGTTGTGTATGTGGCTTACATGTTTATGTTTGCACAGGTCTGTGTGTGGAGGCTGGAGTTTGACACCGAGTCTTTTCTTTATTGCACCCCACCTTTTTTTTCCGAGACAGTGCACAGAGATCTACCTGCCTCCACTCCCACTTTCAGTGCTGGAGTTAAAAGTGTGTACCACCATGCCTGGCTCTCTGCCTTTTACAAATTTTTTTATTTATTTTTAATAAGAAGTATTTATTTTTCTGTGTATGGGTGTTTTGTCTGCATGCGTCTGTGCTTACCACATGCATACCTGTTGCCTGTGGAGGCCAGAAGAGGTTGTTGGACCTGTGAGACTGGAGTTACAGACAGTTGTGAGCCTCCATGTGTGTGTTGGGAGTTGAACCTAGGTGCTCAGGAAGAGCAGCCAGTGCTTTTAACCTCAGAGCCATCTCTCCAGCCTCTTTTTAATTTTTTTCAAGACAAGGTCTCTCACTGAGCCCGGGGTTCACTGATTGGATAGGCCAGTTGGCAAGCAAATCCCAGGGATCCTCCATCCTTGCTTCCAGCACTGGGGGCATAGGCTGACATTGTACTCAGTGGCCTTGAACTCACAGAGATCCTCCTGCCTCTGCCTCCCGAGTGCTGGGATTAAAGGCGTGTAGCTGTTGGGGATCCAAACTTGGGTCTTTGTGCTTATCAAGCAGGACTTTACCTCCTGAGTTATCTCCCCAGGCCCTGAGTTTGGTTTTTGACTTTATGATCTCCTCAGAGGCTTCAGACACCAGGCAACCCAAGTAGCTATTGCCCAGGACGCTTAGCAAATCAAGTGCTTGCTGACTGACCCTGGGTACCTCCCTCAGCATTTGTGGTCCCACTTGTAAATCGGGGTGCTGGCGTCAGCCTCCTCAGGGCTTGCCGTTGGCCTGGTTCTCCAGATGTGTCTTCTAGCTGCTGAGGTGGGGAAGCCAGGGACTGAGCATGGAGACCAGTGTGTTGGGTGGCTGTATTGCTGTACTCCGAGGGGCAGGACTGAGCTGCCTCCCTGCCGCAGGACAAGCAGTCATGGCAGAGCGAACGGGAGATCTTCAGCACGCCAGGCATGAAGCACGAGAACCTGTTGCAGTTCATTGCTGCCGAGAAGAGAGGCTCCAACCTGGAGGTGGAGCTGTGGCTCATCACAGCCTTCCACGACAAGGTGAGCTACACTGGCCGGAAAGACCCCAGAGGGACAGATAGGTCTCATGTTTTGTGATTAGGTTAGATGACCCCTGTACCAGGTGCACCTCTCACTCTGGGCCACTTTCTGTGGCAAGAATTATCACTCTGTGCACTCTGCGTTTTTGCAGAGGCCGGGTTGGGTTGCATCTTGTCCTGCATTTGGAGCTTTTGCCCACAATCTGTGCTGCCTTCTTTTAGGGCTCCCTCACAGATTACCTCAAGGGGAACATCATCACCTGGAACGAACTGTGTCATGTGGCAGAGACGATGTCACGAGGCCTCTCGTACCTGCACGAGGATGTGCCCTGGTGCCGTGGCGAGGGCCACAAGCCTTCTATTGCCCACAGGTACCTGGGTTAAGGAGTTCTCCCTGCACTTGTGCTGGGTTACTCAGAGGGCTAGTGTTGGAAACCAGAGGTGCCTCCCTGTGGTGTGTCAGAGCAAACCTGGCCTTCTTGTGTGCTGGGACAGCTAGCTCTCCAGGCCGGTGTTTTGGAGTCCTCTGCTGGGCACATGAGGAAGTGCTGACTCCTTTGCTTAGGAGAGCTGGCCTTTCTAGTTCTCAGATGTTGGTCAAGAGCATTTTGTATCCTTAAAAGGACTTTATTTATCTAATCTATGTAGGTTTGTTTGCTGATGCTTGCTGGTGTATAGCTCATGTGTTTGGTTATGTATAATGGCAATGGCATTTTACTCCCGGGATGAGCTTAAAAAGGCAAAAGATAGATTATTACAGAAATGAATGATACAGGGCTCTTAAAACTGTCTTAGTATCTTTTAGGATTTCTGAGCCATCTTCCCTTGTGTGTGTGTATGTGTGTGTTTTGAGATAGGGTTTCTCTGTGTAGCCCTGACTGTCTTAAAACTCACTTTGTAGGGAGCTGGAGAGATGGCTCAGAGGTTAAGAGCATTGCCTCCTCTTCCAAAGGTC
>LOJH01014163.1:0-15521 GCA_001685095.1 Ellobius talpinus | reverse complement strand
TAATCCCAGCACTTGGGAGGCAGAGGCAGGAGGATCTCTGTGAGTTCAAGGTCACCGTGGTCTACAAGTCTAGTTCCAGGACAGGAACCAAAACTACAGAGAAAACTTGTCTCGAAAAAACAAAAAACAATCAAACAAAAACAAAGAAACTAAAAAGCACAGACTCTTTGGTAATAAAAGAAAATGTTATTTTTTACATCTAATGTAACTTATATATAAAATTTGGATTTGAAAATTATAATACTTGAGAATCTTATGGCGTAGACATGCAGCTAGAGTAGTCCATATATTTCAGCTAATCATATGCATAATTTGGAGTTAACTATTTATGTATAAGCCTGGTGAATTCACATTTTATCTTATGACAATAAGATAAGGAAATTTATATCTTATTTTGTTTTTCAATACATGGTTTCTGGTGTAACAGCCTTGGATGCTCTGGAACTCAATGTATAGACCAGGCAGAACTTGAACTCACAGAGATCTGACTGCCTCTTCCTTCAGAGTGATGAGATTAAACACATGTTACACCAAGGCTAGGTAAAATTGGGAAATTTCTGATATGAGTTTTATTTAGTTTGTATGTAAGAGAGAGAAAGAAGATGACATAAAGACTATTAATGCCACCACCAGAGAAAATGAATCCACAGCCTTGGCCAGCTGTGAACCTGGTGAGCTAAAACAATGACAAGCCTGTCAAGACACACCCTCTCATACAACAGCACAGATTTTTTTGATTTAAAGCCTGCTTCAAAACCGAAACCCATATCTCATACTGTTACTTCAGCCAAGATTCTGTTGAGTAGACAGACCGTAATCTTGTACTGTTAATCTATTAAGTGGCCATAGTATTAAATTAGCTTCTAATGACTTACTGCTATAGCCATAGATTACTACATAAGTCATCCCTCATGAGAGATTGGCTCTAGGTAACAACACAGAGACCAAAACTGATCAGAGCATATAGAATAAGTGACTGCAGAATGGTTAGTCCTAAATGGGGCATCTGTATTAAAGGCCCCTCCACTTAAGGCTCAATAATTATGACAGAGGAAGCAATGAAATGACTATAAAAGCCATAGGTAGTAGTTAAAAAGAAATATTGTTTTCTGGAATGCTGAAGAGCAGTTTCACCTATAAACACACAGTGGTTCATTCAATATGAACAAGACCTACCTAGTCAGTCCAGACAAAATTCCAGCATGGAGAGGAGAAATATGCATGAACTCCCCTCCCTAGCTAAGGAACAAATTACAAGTGAAATACCTATTGGAGATGGGTGGTGGAGGCGTTTGCCTAATCCAAGCCCTCAGGACGCAGAGGCAGGCAGATCTCTGTGAGTTCGAGGCCAGCCTGGTCTATAAGAGCTCTTTCCAGGGCAGGCTCCAAAGCTACAGAGAAACCCTGTCTTGAAAAACCAAAATAAATAAATAAATAAACAAACAAACAAATAAATAAATAAAAGGGGGGATATTGGGAGAGTGAGATGGGGAGAGTGGGCTTCCCTTGAAGGTGTAATCTCTGATGAGGAAATCACATACCAATGAAGATCACATATCAAAGAGCATATGAGCTGCATAAACTAAACTTAAGAGTTTGTAAAAATTTGACGTGTTTGAGTGTGTCAGTAGGGAAACAAGGATGGATCTGGGATGAGCGAAGAAAGGATTTATATGAACAAAATACATTGTAAAAAATCAAAGAACTTATAAAAATGAGGAAAAATCTTTGTTATATAGTCTGCCCTTGTTACAAGCATATCAGGATATTTTAGTTTCTGTTTCATAAGAACAATAATTTAGGTTGTTTTTGTCGAATAAGCATTGAGGTTTTAGGTATACTTTTAAAATATATTAAATTTGTGAGCAATGTAAAGCTAATTTAAATAATTATAGTCATTCATCTTCCTAAAATTGTGTTGGTCAAAATTTATTCTTTCCAAATAATTGATCAGCTTTACATGATAGTTTTCTTTAACTAAGGTCATTACTTTCAGATATTTGTCCCTTCACAACACTTGTTCTCAAACTTGTTAATGATGCCTAATGAAGTCCTTCAATTCATTAACAATTTATAAATCTAGATATATTGCCACCCTATAGAACTTGAAAAGCTAAGTATTCTCAAAACATTCTGTATATAGCTAATGCTTTAGTATTTCAGGTTCTATGTAATTGGCTTATGTATTGCAATTCTTTTATATATGTTTCTAAGCATTTATCATATTTCATATTATACATTGTGGTAGTTTTAGAAACATGTCTCTGTATTTTGCTGTAAAGAATCACTAAAAAGACTATTTCAAGTATTAGTAATAACTGGAGTTTACCTATCCTGTTAAATAAACATCTTTCCTATGTGATCAGTTATCCATAGTACTAATAGAGGATGAAATTTTTCCTTCTTTACCATAGGTGAAATACTTAATTCTTTATCAGATTAGATCTTAGAAAAATAGTTTGTATTTCTTATTTTATTTTTGTAAAATCTTACAAAGATTGACAAAATCTTCATTATGTTTAAATATGACAAAAATTTTATGTTCAATGTATATAATATGAATCAAAGTGCATCCATTTTATATAAATATAAGAGTATGTATGCATAAATATTTGAAAATCTAAAAAGGAAGCTATCCAATAAATACTGGTATAATCTATATTATTCTAATGTAAGATGTTTATAATCAAATATTTAAAACTTTTCCCTGCAAACATGTTAAATATATTTATTTATTGTTTGTTTATTTGTGTGCATGTGAGACTTTGCTTATGAATAACGTTCAGGTGAAAGTGAGAGGAATCTTCTGACTTGCACACATACGACATGGTATACACATCTCTCCCACCTAATTAATATAATACAACTTTTAAAGGATTAATTTGAGACTTTTGAGGTGTTTCTCACTTACAAGGGATTGAAATCATCAGAGAAAAGGTCTTTAAAAAGACAGCACTCAGAACTGACTGAATTACACAACGAGGACTTTTAATTCATTGAGTAATTAGACATCTTCAGCCCTTAGCTCCTACTTAATTTTGCTTTTGGTATTTCTGACATGGATATCTGGCTACTCTTTATATTCAACAAGTGTTATGTATGCAACATGCACACAAATTAAATAATAGATGCTAAGCAAATAAATCAATAAGAAAATGGAGGAGAGTCTTGTAGTAGAGCTTGGTATCAGAAATTACTCTCTCTCTCTCTGTGTGTGTGTTTGTGTTTTTTTGTGTGTCTATACATACCTATTAATGTTTCCTATAGGAAAAAAAGTATTAAGAAAATAAGGCATGACCCTCTTGAAGACTTCTGAGTTATAAGAGAAAGAATTACTTTCTTTAGCTGCAGATTCAATCCATCTACATATTTGTACTTCCTTCCTTTTAGCCTTTCCAGAAGCTGTAACCCTTCACTGAACAAGGCAAAAATTTTTGAGATTTTTTCTCTCTCACCATATTTTTCTTTTGTTAAATGTTCTGTACGATTATATTTGTTTTATATCAAAATTCTTGGCATATCTACTGTTCTCATTTCATTTTATTATTTTTGGATGACAAGCGGACAGACTTTTAAATGAATTATTGCTCTAAAAGGCTCATTCACTGATAGTCACTAGCTTTTGATATATCCAGCTTTCAGAGAGGACAGAAGCTGAAAATTTGTGAAGAAGCCAAACTACTGAAACCATGTCCTTAGAAACTGACCTTCCACTGGACCCTGTCTCTGTTGCCCATTTTCCATGAATTCTGAAGACTTTTGCACATGGTTTCAACATCATGATCATCATCTTGACCAGAGCATCATAATGAACAGAACCAGTGACTGTGGAGTGAAACCTTTGATAGTACAAATGAGCATATTTTTCTGTCCCTTTTGTTTTTTAAGTGATGTATTATGCCATAGTAATTAATAGTCTGACAAATAGAAAATTGATTAAAAAAAGAGAGAGGTCTTTGTTGTGGTTGAATTTGACAAGGTGGTCTAGAAGCCTTTGAAACTTGTTTTTAATGGACATCTGATAATGATTGAAGACAAGGCTGAGATACCTGGAATATTCTATTGGGAACTGAAGTAGAGATCTTGTTAATTTCTGACAAGGAAATTCTCTACTAATTTTTACTGTCTTAACACTTTTTCCAGGGAGAATTTAGGGGTGATGGCATGGATAAAATGACAGACAACACCTCAATGCAGTCAAATATTCAATGTGTGAAGCAGTCATGAGTGGTTGCGTTTTAAAAATCTCATTTAAAATTTTGAATATATATATATTTACATGGGGGTGCATGCATGCATGCATGCATGTGTGTGTAAGTGCATGTGCACACCACAGCAAACAGGTAAAGATTAGAAGATAACTTGTAGAAATCAGTTTTCTCCTTTCAACATGTGAGTCTTGGGGACTGAACTTATGTCATCAGACTGGGCAACAAGCACCTTAACCCACTCAATAACACCCTCAATACTACTGGATGTTTCTACTCATGTTTACAGTTATATAAAAAGAGGAAAGGGAAAAGACAAAATTGTCTAGTTTTTTAACACTAGTTGTCTAGAAAATGAACTCATTTTCTTTTATTAATAAGGAAACTGTTTTAACTGCTTTCTCATTACTATGACCACTACCTGTCCTAAAATCAATAAAAGAAGCTTAAGGAAGCAATGGCAGGACTCCAACTTTCAATCCAGTACTTATATTCATGTAACTTCTTTCCCCTATTATTCCCAGAATGGGTAGGTATCCCAAAATAACTGCTTCTCCGTACTTTGACCAGTTATTAATCTCTGTAGTACCCTTAACTGACTGTAATACAAGCTTTGTTGACCAAAGATGGCCACAGCACTAATCAATAGGCACAAACTTAAATATCTAGATGTCACTTTGACAGACACTTCACATACATTTAACAAAGCAGTAGCTGTACTTCTTTGACATGGAGCTGTAACTACACAGCACTGGGATCTTGATGACATGTGCAGTGCCAGAGAGAAAAATAGTTTCATCATGTGGGGCTCTACTTTCAACCAAAAGTGATTAGCTAACCATGTAACTATCATGCCTCTGTAATATTTTTTGGTAAGTATTGTCTTGCTGGTTGGTTATTGCACATGCAAGTGGGTGTTGAATCTTTTAGCAGTTCTAAATTTTTAAGGCTATGGACATATTGGAGCTGGTCCAATATATTTTCACATTATGAGTTTCCCATAAGTCTTTGTTTATTCATTGGCATTTTATACTTCATGTATGAAATGCCACATCAAAGTTATCATGAATTAAAGGCGCTTTACCCACCACATTCCCAGAGATGCTATTTTGAAATTCTGAAATTTTAAAATACTGAGGTAGCTAAAGAAGTTATGTCAGTGAACTTAGCTCTCCAGATTTGTGGTAAGTTCCACACTCCAGTTTCTCATCCATGACTTCAGTGTTTTCTGCCACATGCTTCTAGTTCCATGATGTTCTGCCTCATGATGGGCCAAAAATCAATGAATCAAGGCTTATTTATCTGAAAATGTGATTAAAGATAAATATTTTCTCCCATGTTATGTTAGGCATTCTTTCACAGTAACAAAATTTGACAAATATGATCATGCTAAAGGAAATGTCACCATCCATTTTTTTCTTTTTTCTTTTCTTTTTCTCTCATACATTACATCCCCATGGCAATTCCATTCCCTCTACTCTTTTCATACCCTCCTCTCTCTCTAAGATCCATGCCTCTTCCTTTTCCCTTTAAAAAAAAGAGCAGGCTTCCCAGGGATATCAACCAAACAGGACATAACAAGATCCAATAAGACTAGGCACAAACTTTCTTAATAAGGTTGGAGAGGCAACCCAGTAGGATGTAAAGGGTCCCAAGAACATGAGAGAGCCAGAGGTATATCCCACTCTCAATAGTAGGAGTCCCATAAGAGTACCCAGATACACAACCCTAATTTTTATGCATTGAATCTAGCTCAGACTTATACAGGATCCATGATTTTCTCTTCAGTGTCGGTGAGTCTGTTGAGCCCTGTTTTGTAGATTCTGTGGGCCTTGTTCTTGATATGTCCTCTATCGTTCTAGCTCATGCGGTCCTTTCCCCACTCTCTAGTGCAGGATATCCTTGGCTCCACCCAGTGTTTGGCTGTGAGTCTGTGCATCTAGTCCCACTAGTCTCATGCCTGATTGGATGATACCTCCCTAATGACAACTGGACCAGAAACAGATCTTTTCCTATAGCAGAATATCATTAGTAATCATTTAGTTGATTTATTTTCCTCAGTCTCCTGTGTTTCTACCCTGGAGTCTTTGTGCTTTCCTGCCTAGCATTACTGGTTTCCCAAGCAGTGTCAGTAGTGCGAACCAGTTTCTGGCATGGTCGTCAAGTTGGGTCAGTTATTGGTTGACTGCTCCTTCAAGTTCTGTGCCTCCATTACCCCAGCAATCTTGGAGACAGAAACATTCTTAGACTTTTTTTTTATGTGATTTCTGTTTGGGCTCTCGTTTCTTTTGTAGTTGTATTTAATTATCTTGACATTATTTTAAATAGTTACTATCTCACTTTTAACATACATTAATAAATGTTTTTAGTTGTCAACAGTAAGGTGTAAAACTGCCCCATTGAAACAACTTTAGGAATTTAGCCACATGAATAAATTTTAAGGAAACAGAAGGTACTCACAGAAAGTATTATTGGCTTATTTTTCTCTCATTTGATAATTCATCACTGGAGAAAATTTGGGTTTTATCTTATTTCAGGTTACTTGTTTATTTTAATTTTTAATTATGAAAATCTGTACTCCTTATCTCACTGAGCTCTAATACACTTATGATAGTCTCTGGACCTCTCCAATAATAGCTATTAATAATATGTTATTTGATTTCTACATCTGATGATTCACAAGAATGATAAACCATGAAATATTTAAATTACAGTAAGAACAAATTATTTTCTCAGAAATCCACTGACCAATAAGTGGCCATTTTTTCGACTAAATACAAAAATGCACACATCACTTTATAATTGAAATCTATTGACTTGTGTCTCAGAACATTCCACAGCATAATCTCCTATGGATTATGAGAGCAGAATGCCTGATCATTATTCACTGGGGACCAAAAGACTTACAAATTATTCTCTTTTTTTCCTTTTTCTGATTAAAATGTTACTCAACAGCTTTCATACATATTAATTGGTAAAAAACTGTTTGTTATAATGATCTACTTGATTTTTTTACCTATGGCATTTTACACTTTTCATTTTGATATATATGTGTGTGTCTATTACTATGAAGAAAAAATGTATTAAGGTAATGCATCTGATTTTCCATGCATAAATTAAAAAATATAAAATAAATGGCTCTTACCTGTCATTATCAATTGTATTTTAGGCACAAAGTTTTCTGTGCAGATTTCTTTAATTTTAAGAAAGGATGCATATTATATCAACTCATTTCATATCATACCATGCATAGTGCACAACATAGAAACAAATGTCCAGAATGATGGCATCTAAATATTGCAGCAACTTTACCTGCTGATTCCATGAAACAAGAGTTCTGAGAATTTAGGCAGAACGGGCTCAGGACTCAAAAGGTCATATGACTCAGTATCAGATGTTTTCCTATCTTCTAGTTTAGAAAATCTTTTGCCTATATTTTCAAAACATATTTATTTTGTATGTGAGTCCAATAGCACCTCTAGTAAGTTATAGCTCTTCATAAATACAATTTCATGGCTTAGTAGGAAAATTTCTATAGTAGAGAAATTGTCTAGTATATAGTATGACAATAGGTTCTGTTCTAATACTAAAAAAGTAAAAGTTAAAACTTTATGACTATGTCTTCAAAATTTAGGAAAAATTCAATTAAAATGATATTTATTATTTGACCAGAAGCAGTATGTTTCCTCTTGCTGGATGCAAAGCGATAAGGACAAGCAGCAGATAAACAGTAAAGATGTTTACAACCTGCATAAAGTAATGAGAAACGGGAGAATATAAAACATTGAAAGGGCTGACTTGTCTGTGATGATTAATCTTCATTGTCAACTTGATTCTTTTTAGACTTTCTCAGTGTTCTCTTTTTTGTTCTTTTTCTATTAAATTTATATTCCTCACCGCCTCCCTGCCAAACAGTCCCTGACCATCAAAATCTTTGCTAGGTCTCTAAACCAGAATTTCATGAGTGCTTGGTCAACAGTTCATCCATTTTAAACAATCAAACTATATTCAATGTTCAAGGGTGTGTTTTAGAAGTACTGAAGAAGACTTTTCTGGGCTCTTCTGAGAGGTCATTTCCAGACAGGTTTAGTAGTGTGAATAGTGTGAATTTATGCTAAATATGTGCTGTGTCTGTGCATAACGAAAGGAGAAAACAGACTAACAAGTTTCTTGGACTTGCCTCTGATTCTTCCCTGATCTCATATGCAATGTAAGCAACGACCAAACCTTTTTTGTTCAGTGGACTCTACATTCTTGTTAACCAGGAGTCAAAAAGAATTCTTCCTCAAGAATTATTTATTGTTTCTCACTCCAACGTGAAAACTTAACTCCTACTTTGTCCATTACAAACTATCTTTTTTTTTTCCCCTCAGTAGCTTCTCTGGAATTCTAAAGCTTTAAACATTATGGTTTCTTTAGATTTAAGAAGTAAAATATGGCTTGTAACCACTGATCATGTGATAATGTATGAAAAACAAAAGCTCTTCCATTCCTCTGTGAGGACAAGAGAGAGGCTTTTCTGTACATCGCTGAATAAATCCATCCTTTTTAAAACTTACTGTATCATTTTCCTTATCACATGGGAGCTAAGATGCCCTATTAAAACAGTGTCTTTAGCATTTGATCTTTTCCTGATCACAGTGAAGCTCTTTAACGACTGCCTCACTAACCTATTGATTTTGTAAACAGGTGAACCAGGGATGATATTGTATTGGATGAACTCATATATACCTGGTGTAAGAGGTCCTTCTGTCTGTGTGTTGCTTTCATTGGTTAATAAAGGAGCAACCTTGGCCAGTTGATAGAACATAATTTAGGTAGGTGGGCAAGACAGAGCTGAATGCTGGGAGAAAGAAGGGTGGAGTGAGAAAGAGACACCATGGATCAGCCAGAAACAGATGCTGGGAATTTTACTTGGCAAGCCACTGACATGTGGTGATACACAGATTAATAGAAATGTGTTCAGATGTAAGAGTTAGCCAATAAGAAGTTAGAGCTAATGGGCCAAGCTATGTTTTAATTAATACAATTTCTGTGTGGTTATTTTGGAGCTAAACTAGTCAGGCGGCCAGGTCAAACAAGTGGTTCACTGCAAAATATACCCATTCAAGAATGATTCATCATCAGTTATAGAGGTTGGCAGATTTCTAGTATTCTCATTTAGAGTTTATATCTTCCATTTAAAAAAATGGCAAAGTGAAAGGCTTTTGGTAAAAACTTTTAAATCACAACAGGCAAAATTTAATCTAGGTCATTAGTAAAAGTGAGTCTGGATGAGTTCATTATGTGAGATGCTTCCCTGTAATTTTCCCTGAAAGACTTTATCTAAACCAAAAGAAAACAAAACTCATAAATAAAAGTTACTTGTAAAGTTGATTGCCTCATTTAAGGAAGCAGCTGTTTCTCACCACCGAGAGTACAACACAACTCTTTTCTTGCAACATTACAGAATTTTCTTTCATTGAGCAATGCAGAAATAATTTTCTTATCTCTATGTATGCTTTTCATATTCTTTCCAATTCCCATAAATGCTACTTTTAATACAAGTAGTAAAATATTTATTTTCGTTTTACTTAATATGCCTTTCCTTTCCAGAGGAAAGCTTTTAATATTTATTGTACTATCTTTAGCTATATTTATTTTGGAATCACTATATGTCCACCATTAACAATTACTAATTACTATCTAGTAACTGCTACTGGAATCTCAGACAGGATTCTCCACAGTTTCTTGGTCCATTTTCTCTCTACCATAAAGATTTAGACATGGCATATAGCTTAATGAAGATGAAGGAGTTTACAGAAGAGATGAGGATAAACTCTTCAGGGGAACGGTTGGACAATGGTGAGAAGATCTATTGGATTGATTTATATTCTCAGTGAACTACCTACAAAGTCCATAGAACATCAGCTCTACCTTAGGGAGTTTGGTCTGCCCAAGTGATTGATTCTTATAGAAGGGGAAATGAATATCTTTGTAGTTTACAAACAGGCCTCCTACTATACAAAAATTTTTACAAGATTGAAGCTCTTGGAAGTGGTATTGTAAAATTTTCTGTTCACAAACATCTGGGTAATTTAGGACATCTATTATCCTTACTGGATCAGAGACATGAACCCTTCCCAATCCTTCTGATAATAGAGTTCTACAACAACCTTGATTTTATAAGATGCTGATTATGTAGAA
The DNA here is from genome assembly GCA_001685095.1 of Ellobius talpinus. NCBI lineage: Eukaryota > Metazoa > Chordata > Mammalia > Rodentia > Cricetidae > Ellobius > Ellobius talpinus. The sequence goes on along the minus strand of LOJH01014163.1, from coordinate 5,127 downwards.
AGGGTTCAATCCTGTAAGCATCTGAAATATCTAGTATCTAAAGTTCTGAAAAGCATAAAGAGATTTTTTCTTCCTGCTTCTAAAGCTTTGAGAAAGTTATTATACACAGATGAAATAGGAAAAACCTCATATAAACTTGTCAACAGAAAAAAGAAACTCAAAGAACAGGTTTGGGGATGCTAGTTGTATGATTATTCACCCTTAGCATTGTTTGTGAATATATATATATATCTTTTCTTTTGAGAGAGAGAGAATTAATGTATACAATATTGAGGTCTTGAAATAATTCTGGGAGAGTGAAAGGTCCTGGAGACCATCCTTTTTTGAAATATGAATGAGTTCAATAGAAGGACCTTTTTCTGTAAGGAAAGCTGATGCAGGTGTAGTTCTATTCCTTAGTAACTTTTCTGAAATAAATTATGATATTTATGAGTGGGGATGGACTGTGAAGTTGGCTCTGGATGCAAATAAGACTCTAAAGTACCCGGTCCTTGCTCCTGGAGACAAACAAGAAAGGTTGGAGATTTCAGATGACACTGAATTTGTTTTTATAACCCCCTAATTCACTTACAATAAACCCAACCTGCATGCCTAAAATGTCACATTGTCTTCTTCTGACACTGCCTGAACACCAACACTATTTATTTGCATTTGTCAAATTATATCATGAGACTAATTAGTAATATTAAATTTACCATTCCACTACAGTATTAAAAACTGTGGCAAATTTTATAAATATTATTCTTGTTAAATCTTCCCTATGGTTTGTGCAAGCAAACCCTTTCTACTGAGCACAAATGGAGAATTATTTCAAAGTCGTGAATAGTGTTTAAAATGTTCATGGCTTTACTCCATAGAAAAAGAGTGACTTACTTTAAGAGAACACTTTCCAGTGAAATACAATTTAAAGCAGAATATAGCTTGAGTAGTTATTAAAAGACATTGAAGCAAAACCAAATAGGGAGAATTTATGCTCCTGAGTGCTTTGCTAAAATTTTTTTTCATTCATGTTGAAGCAAGATTGAATCTGTGCTTTTCCAGTTTTGTGTGTCAGGTAAAACATAGCAGGGGGTGAAATGAATTCATCTTTCTGTCTTCAAGTAAACTAAAAGCAATTTTTGTCTTCCCATGTGGTCACTTGAGGTGCTTGTCATGTTCAAGCTAATGATATCAGGCACCCTCAGGTTGTTTAAGTATTCATGAAGTAATTAAATTCTCATTAACATATAAATAAAAGAAAACTGAAAACAAGTTTAGCAGGCACCTAACATCTGTTCTAATGCTTTTAAGTATTAAAATTTGCCACACAGAAGGAAAAGTGCATTCTGTTCAGGGAAGTATTTTGCATAGATTATTTATAGCAAATGTAATTAAACTGATTTGACATATTAAAGAAAGTTAAGAGCAGAGCATTATTTAGATACTTTGTTGGTCTCTGTTACCTAAATAAGAAATTAAAGCATATATGGGAAAAGGAAAGTTGCATTGTTTGTATTTTAGAAAAAAATACAAAGGTTGTTGAATTTAATTTCTATCGCACATAATATGGCTAAATTTTAATCTTTAAAAGCATGTATGCAACTCAATCTTTAGTCCTTCCTGTTACATCTTAGAAAATCACTTGAGTGAGTGACTAAGCATTCCATTTAAGATGGCCAACTTATCCCGTTCGTAAGTACAGATGATTCCCTACCTAGTTTCTTTAAATAAATAAATAAATAAATAAGGATTCATCCAAATGGGAATTGGAAAGTATTGAAGAGACTGATACCATTCATTGTTATACTTTTGTTTCCAACCAGTGTCTACTCCCATTAGAATACTTTTAATATCTAAGTATATATATATTTTTCCAAATCTTTGTCATTACATTTTCAAAAATTAATTTTCATTGATTGATGTTGTAATTCAATGATAGATTGCATGCCTGATGTACATGACATGGTCTGGGTTTAATCCTCAATACTGAAAAATTCACTTATTTTACACAAGATTACTCAGTGGAAAGAAAAAATCATGACTTAAATTATCATATTATTTGCTACAGTGGATTTCTACAACAAAAGACATGTTAAGAGTGGAAACACAAAGGGTATATTGAAATTATTGAAGCCCAGAGATGTTATCCTAAAGTATAGTTCAGAAGTAAAATGGAAAGAAATCTGAATATCAAGGGTCCTTGGAACTTGGGAAGAGTCTAGTTACACTCTAGTCTTATGAAGCCTCTTATCATCAAAGAGTCAAGAATTTTGGCACAATTATCAGCAATTTTCCTGAAGATTGCCTACGTAAATACAGTGTTCTTTCTGCAATGATGTAGTAATTGTGAATGATAAAATAGCAATTAACTGTGTTTAAAGACACAGTGTTTATGCTATTTGTGTTTAAATCAAATCCTTTTCAAGATGGAAACAATTGAGTCACGTGTCACAGAATCTTATGAATAAAATTATGAACTTTTCTTTACTTGTACCTGGATAAGGATCTGTTTATTAAATCAATCTTATCTCATTCAACAAGGCTTGTTTTTATCCTGTGAAAACTGTGGTTTTATTTTATGTCTGTATTTGCCTCCAATTCACCAAAAAAATTAAAGTCTTTAAAATTTAAAGTATAATTTAAAAACTTCCAAAATTTTGTAGTTGGGGATTGTTCTGAAAAACAGGCATGAGTCTCTAGAAATTAATGAGGATATCTTGAATATGTCCTCTTCTTCTCTTAAGTTTATTATGCTTTCTTCATACTGATACTTGAAAGCTCATTTAATTTTTTTTCTCAATGAACTTCAACCCCACTTTATACTTCCTTATCCTGATATAGTCTATATAGAAAGGTCAAGATTCCTGGACCCTCCCTAGTAGATATAAATGATAAAGAATCTTCAGGCCATCCTGGCCACCAGAGTGGAGGTTTGTCTCCTGCTTCTGATAGACATTTGCTGTAGTGAAGACTTCAAAATTGAGGAAATAGTAAGGCTTCAGAAGCAAAACATTTCTGACACTAACTCTATGCCCATGTCTTCTGTTAGTGTAACTAAGCTCAAGGGAATCAGAACTCCTCTTTAGATGATGTAGAAAAATGGGTAGCTATTATTTTTGAAGTCCCTTATTCTAGTAGGTGTCTCTCTCACTTCCTTGAAGTACACTATATGGAGAATGAAAAAGTCTGAAAAGACAGGCTTTGCTGGAATTCTCTACTTTATAGCCTATTTATTCTTTAACAAATCTAGGAGGTTCCCTTTGTCTTCATTTGTGAGGATATTTTGTCATATGATAATTTGAATCAACAAATTTGTTATGTTTTTCCCTTTTAATCATGTTTGAAAGTCAGTGTCAACCATGCCCTTATTAATTAAGAGAAGTACCCTATACTGATTAGTTTTATGTCAATTTCACAGCACCTAGTTATCCGGATAAAGGAACTTAGGTGGAGGAAATTCCTCCATGAGATCCAGCTGCAAGTCATTTTCTCAAATAGTGATCAATAGGAGAGGCCAGTCCATTGTGAGTTGTGTCAACCTGGGTGGGCTAATGGTCCTGGATTTTATAAGAAAGCAGGCTGAGCAAACCAGAAAAAAATAAGCTAGTAAACAATACTTATCCATGGCATCTTCATCAGTCCCTGCCTTTAAGCTTATATGCCATCTCAAACTTAGTTTGTGTTAAACATACTTTTACAGGCAACAAATGCATGATATAAGCCTACAGCTAAATGTGATGGACACAAATAGGTCTTTTAGGAACATTTCCTTAGGAGATATTGTCTATTTCCCCTTCCCATGTTTGTTTTTCTTTGGGTTTTCCTTGTTACCTAGCTTTTCTGAGTTCATGGACTATCATGGTCTGTCTATAGCTCATTATCTTTAGTTTACAGCAAGTATCTGCTATGAGTGAGTAGATACCATGCTAATCTTTCTTGGTCTGGGTTACCTCACTCAGGATGTTTTTTTCTAGTTCCATCTATTTGCATGCAAATTACAAGATGTTATTTTTTTACTGTTGAGTAGTACTCCATTGTGTAAATGTACCATGTGTTCGCATGCTAGAATGCACATGTAGCAATCAGAGGACAACTTGAAAAATTATTTCTGTCCTTTCCACCATGTGATTCCAAAGGATCAGCTCAGATAGCTAGTGTTCACTGACAGCTGAGAGGGTTTTTTTTTGTTGTTGTTTTATGTTTTTTTTGTATGTGTGTGTGTGTGTGTGTGATTTTCCTGTTTACTCTTTGGGAGTCTGCCAAATTAAATTACCCTGTCTATATTTTGCCTCTGGGCCTTTATCCTTTTCTTATTTCTATGTATCTTGCTTTTCCTCCTACTGTATGGGTGAGTTGGTAGCTGGTCCCTAGTATCCTCCTCTCCTCTTTTTCTTGCTCCTTTTTTTCAGATTTTTCTTCAATTACTTCTTCACAAGCTTTCACTTACCCATTGTTTCCTTCAGGGCCTAAGCTTGATTGTCTTGAAATTGTATTTGGAGATCAGACTTGTTTTGAATCAGAGCTCTTTATGCCTCTGTTTCTTGAGTCCTGGAATTAAAGATGTGAACCACCAGGACAGGAGCTAAGCTGTTATTAAATTCCTTCTTACAAATTGAAAGGTGAGTTGGGTAGGATCTTACCATGAGGTTCTCCACTCAATTTTTTTTCCACTTAGCATCCAGCTTCCCCATATTATTGTTATCTCCTTGTACACGGGATTTAACTCTACTCCAATTCCTGGTACTCTCTCCTCAAATTGTACATTTCCTGTTTTTACTTTCTCAGATTGTTCCTTTCATTATAGATATCCATAAAAGTGAAAGTCAATAACAACATGGCAGAGTCATTGCTAGATTGTTTGTAGACTTCCTTTGCCAATGGTACTAATTCATAACTCTTCATTTTAGGCTTGGGCAGGTTTTTCTTTTTGGACAAAGCCAAAAAGCAGACACATTCATCACCAAAAACTTCACAAAATAGGTATTTAGGCCACATATTAACACTCTTCTTTTCTGAAACCTCTTGATCCAGGCTTTCATATTTCAAATAACCCTTAGAATTACATAGTCTTACTTGATATTTTTATTACTCTTTTGGTGTGGGAGAATTGTCTGTATTTTGTCAATCATGTTTTAAATAAACACTGAT
>LOJH01014162.1:5793-24319 GCA_001685095.1 Ellobius talpinus | reverse complement strand
TCCTCAATGCCGACCCTCACAGTGACACACTTCCTCCAACAAAGCCATACCTATTGCAATTCTAAAATTCTAAATTCTAAAAGTACCACTCCCTATGAGCTTATGAGGGCCAATTACATTCAAACGACCTCAATATCTTTTACTATTTCTGCTCAATTCTCTCCATTCTCTCCAGACTGGCAATCTTAATGTGCCCAAACACAGCAGGCAAAACTTTACTTTTCTTTTTCTTAAATGTGCTCTTTCCCACAGTCTACCCTCACTCTCCCGTTCATTGGCAATTAGCCAACACACTCAACTAAAGCCTTACTCTCTGCTCTGTTTTTTTTTCTGGCTCATGAAATCCTCCTAAGTATTACATAGTTTTCTTTTTAGGATGGCATTTATTGTCCCCATCCCAAATCCTGCACTCCAGTAGAGCAGGAACTTTACCATGTAGTATAAATGAAAATCACCTCAGAAGCAGCAGCAAATATCCTCTCCATGATGAGCAAGACCCACCAGCCAGACCCACCTGGGTGGGACCCTTCACATCATCGTGTGCTCAGGAACCAGGGGCTGAAGCCGGAACAGGACGCTGACTTTCAAACGGTCCTCGGAAAGGAACTTGTCTGGGATCCTGGTGTTCAATCATAATAAGTGCAAATGACATACACGAATCTAATAATCCAAATTCCTCCTTCTCAACATGACTGTGAACTTGTCTCTAGTGCTTTACTTTATTATTGTTGTTGATATTTTTTGTAAATAGCCATTTTTGTCCTCTCACCTCCCAACCCCTTACCTCCCCTACTCCCACCCCCACCCCCATCTAGCTTCTGGTTGAGGTGCTAACGATGTACCTAGGAGGCAGCTGGAAGAAGGTGTGGGAAGGAAGAGGAGCAGGAAGCCGGAGAAAGCCACTAATTGGGCAATCAACCCCGAATAATTGAAAGTTAATTGCCGCAGTCCTTCTTCCCAGTGTGTCACAGCTAATCCCCTACAAACCTCAAAGTTTCTTTCTACCTCTGAAGGATTCTGGCTCTTTGAGGCATACGTCTCCTCAGACCTAACATTTGCTTCTGTGGAGTGGCATCTAAGGGCTTGGGCTATCTCTTCCTGTCAGGTTTTGGGCCCTTATGATGCTGACAAGAAGGCCACGCCTTGTATCCAGGATACCTAAGCTATTCCATCTCCCAGAAATTTCCCCATCATGTTTTTGTTTGTTTATTGAGACAGAGTCTCACTATGGATCCCAGGCAGACCTCAAATGCTCATTCTCCTGCCTCCACCTTCCAAGTGCTGGGAAGGAGGCCTCTGCCACCATGTCCAGCTGTTTTTCTAGATTTTTCTATAAGACGACTTTCCATTTTTATTTCTTTTTGTGTATGCCAGGCAGTCGCTCTACCACCAAGCTACACCCCCAGCCACCTTTCCCGTGATGTTTGAGTTGGTACCCAGCTTGCTTATAGAAGATGGCCTGTCAGCGGTGTGGCTCTGTGCTTCCTTGTCTCTCTCCAGAGGACCCGGGTGATGGCGTGAAGCCATGGAGCAGTCTCTGCTGTGTTGGGGTCTTTAGCATTTTGCGATAGATAGTTCCACTCAGCTGACGGGGACGTTACAGACGGTCCAGAGGAGCAGGAGCATCCGAAATGGAGAGTGTGGGCGTACACACGGCGCTGTAAACTGAGAAAGTTAACAGACTGTGCAGGCATCAGCCACAGTCTCAGTGCTCCCTTTATTGTCTCAGCAAACCTTTAAAGCCGAGTGTTCCCGAGCGTCAGCTCCCACCGGACAGAGCTTCAGATTGCAACTAGGAAACACGCATTCTGACATTGCCGACAGTACTGTCCCACCGTCATTAGAAACAGCATTGTCTTAGGCGCCCACAAATATCCCTAGAGAGCTTTTATCTCTGGGCAGATCCTCCTAAGACTAATCCCCGGGCACTAACTATATTTAATTTTTTCTTATCTTGGATGACTTACAGTAGGGACCGCATAGCAAATACAAACAATCCTTTGTGTGTTCCCTCCCTGTGCCTGGGTGGAAAACTGAACTTTCATATAGTCCTGTAAAACTGTCAGGGTTTTTTGTTTTGTTTTGTTTTGTTTTTTATAAGAGAATTTCATCTCAGTATCCATTATTTTCCTGTGACAGGCCAGCTCCTTATTTTCCTTTTTTTATTAAGAAGAAATTTTCTTGTTTTTAAGTGTTGTTTCATGGAGAAAAACACAAAGCCTGGTGCTCCTGTCTCTTTTCACAGGCCCCGTTAACGGGGTCTAATGTACATCCATTACGAGAATTCTCTTTGTGTAGTGAGACTAGACTCATGTGTGGATCAAAAAGAAAAAAAAAATGTCCTCCCATTACCACTTCAGAATCCTGTTTGCCTCCAAAGAGAGTAAACAGGATTATGTATCATTAGTAGTATTTAGAATAAGAGCCCTCACATATGCATCGCTCCTTCCCCAAACAGCATCTCCCACATTCCCGTGTCTGCCTTTCACTGAGGTGGAGGCACATAGGATGGGCTCATTATCCTTTAGTGAGAGGTGAGGAACAGGGATAAAGGGTCCCCAGGGTCCAGGCTCATTGGCAGAAGGAGAAAGATACAGACCTTGGCACAGTTCTTCCCCGGAAAGATAATGCAGCCTCAGTGTAAATTAATTACCCACTGTCCTGCCACCACAGAGTCTCGGCCTTCAGATCAGGATCGCAAGAGGTGAAACCTTCGAGAAAATTCTGTAGAACCCCACCTAAAGGGGAAAAAGAAAACTTCTCTAAGTAAACTCAAATCACAAGAATTCTACTTTGTTACTTTACAACAGTGTTCAATTGAAACAGAACCCAAAAAGGAGAAAAAGGAAAGAAAGCCGGTTTGGCCCGTAACCCATAACCCCAGCACTCTCACCCACCCTAGGCGGATGTGCGTAAAAGTTCCGTCTCCCCATAAATCACCCCTGCCCTTCATACTGGGCTCCCAAACCTCCAGGCATTGCACTTGCTGTGAACTTAACTCCCTGACATTTCCCACAAATGGGTTTTGTCATTCAGGCACAAGGAATGAGTGCTTTACATCAAATTAGCAAAAAGGAAGCGGCTTCCACACCTTTGGAATCTGATACCTACCTTTGGGGGTCCCACCTAGTGTCATATTCCTTCTTTTACATTCCTTTGAAGTCTGTGGCCAGTAGGACAATTCAAGAGTCCAAGTAGATTTTCCATCACCCTGAAACAGGGGCAGAAGGGAGTTCAAGTGATCTCACATACACAGTCACGCCCCCTTCTCTCACGGACCAGCTTAAGCCAGGTGGAACAACCGAGCTTTAATAGGAGGATGTCAATTTGTGGCTTAAGTGTTTCAGAAGGAAAAAAAAAATCTCTAAGTCTTGGTCCTGGTAAGCTCACAGCGAGAGCACAGACCCAGCTCACTAGGGGACTTGAACCAGCTCGCCAGATGTCTAATTAATGCCCGCTGTCAGCTGCTCAAATGTCACTGATGGAGCGTCTCTCTTTGCAGCCACTGTTTTAATGATAAAGATTATGCACTGATGTCGCTGTGCTCCTGGGTTAACGTTGTGGTGGGGAGAATGACGGGCATAGACCGAGCAGCCAAGCACGTTGTGGTTTCCAAGAATGAGATTGTGTTCTACGACCACCTCATTCTCTGTACTGGGCAGCAGTACCAGGTAAGGCTGGTGCACCGGGGGCGCGGCTGGCGCATGCGGACGTGGCAATATGCTTACTGGGGCTCACACTCCCTGAGTAAAGAGCGTCCTGTCTTCCCGCACAGCTGCCACTCTATATTCATAAAAGTGCTCTTCAAGGCCTGCACACATGACCAGAATGGTGTCTGCAAACCCTCCCAGGAAAGCCATTCCAAGAAAAACATTCTGTTGAGGGAAAAAAAAATCACAGCTAGTTGGAGAAATGTCATTCCTGAAGCTGTTGTCCCAAAGTCTAACACTTATGGATCATCATAGCAGGCTCCAGACCCAACCAGGCATGCATTTGTGCTAAATTAATTTATGCCTCAAGAGGCTAGCATTTGGCTGGGGCGATGCGCTCACGCGAAAGCATTTCAAACATGCGCACCTTCTGTCAACCCTTATTTTATTTTGTCTCTCAGTTATGAAACTAGGAAATCAGATTGACTAGTTTCCCGGTGACCACGCTTTCTGCCTGAGTGCTCCAGCCACGCTTGACTAAAGCATTGCTAGTTAGGACTGAAGCTGCTTCCTGTCTGAGGACAGCAGATCTTGGGACTCCCACAGTGCCGTGTGCCATGTTCTTTTGTGTAGTGCCCAGAAATCAGGCGTCTCTCCAGTGAACAGGTTTACTTTATTACTTAAGGATTGGGGTCTGAAACCCTCCCACCAGTGCTGTGGGTTCGACAAGGGAGTGTGTGTGGTTCCCTTGCCTTTCAAAGGCAGACAGGAGGCAGCACAGAGGGCTCCACAGGTCCGCAGTCTACCCAAGTAGCCTGGGCACCGCTGAGTGCATGTCCTCGGCCTTGGCTGCACTTTGAGACCTCCCGGGGTGCTTTCAAAACATATCCACACACATATCCCCAGGAATTGCTTCAATTATGCTAGGTGAGGCTGGTCGTGAGTATTTTCACTGTGCTCCCCACATGGCTTAAAGCAGAGCCGGAGAACCGCTTCAGCTTTCTTGACATTGAATCCCTTATATGCACCTTACAACAAGACCTCCAAAACTGCTTGGCCACACACTACCCCTGAGCATCCCTTTAAGGTGCAGGTAGGTTCTAAGCAGGGACCCTCAGAGTATGGTAGCCTGAGATAAGAGTGTCTAGCAAGCTCCCTGGGGAGGCCAGGGCTGCCATGAATGGACTGCAATTTCAGTGGCTTGGATTGATCTCTTTAAAAAAAGAAAAGAAAAAAGAAAGAAAAAGAAAGAAAGCTTTTAAGATTTTTTAAAAACTAAGACTTATTCTTGAAGGGTTAAAAATAATTAGATCTTCCTGGTTAAAGAATAAAAAGTTAGTGGGAAGACGCCTCCTTTTGCTATTAAGAATTCCTTCGAGTTTTCACTAACTGGGAATGAAATGAAGCATGCCTTATCAGTCTGTCCCCCCTCACCTGACCCCTGGTTGCAGCCACTGCCTGCAAGCCCACACTTTGGAAATGGAGCAGAGGACTCAGCCAGCTGCCCAGAGACTCGGGCATCTGCCCATGTGTGCCCAGCTGCCCCTGCAGCTTTCGTCGGCAGCACATTAAGCTCTTGCCCTTTTCACAACAGGAAAAATGGAATGAAGAAGTGATAAAGGGGAGTTCCAATTTAATTTTTCCAGACGGACATAAAAATCAAAGGTACATAGAGTGATCGAGAAAGGGCAGCTGAATTCATCGGGGACCGTCTAGTTGTTCTGTCTTTTCCTATGTCCTTCGCTCCAGCTCTCTCGTGCTTTTGTTCCAGATTTGTAAGCCAAATTAAAATGATGACAGTAGAGCTTAAACCCAAAGCAAGAACACAACATTTCATAAAATGCAATTATAACCCTTAGCCTCTCATCAGCACACCTCAGTCTAAAACATTCTGCAGTATTTTAAATGTCTAAATAGACATCATTTAGGTTCTTTATTCAGAGAATTTGGTCACAGAGCAAAACTCTGAGCTGTACTGCAGAACAGAGGGTGAGGAGGGCTGCTGGGTTCTCGCCTAGCCTCCTCTTACCTGGAAGTCCCCTTTTCTGAGCTCCCCAGTTTGAAACATTCTGACTCTTTGTCAGCTGTAACTCTGAGTTCCAAATAGCGTATTTATGGAACCTTTGACCTTGCTCCATCAATGTCATACATTGCCTGTGAATGCTCTTTCTGGAAGAAGACTTACTTAACTCACTTTTGTTTTTTTATATTTATTTATTTATTTGGTTTTTCGAGACAGGGTTTCTCTGTAGCTTTGAAGCCTGTCCCAGAATGAGCTCTTGTAGACCAGGCTGGCCTTGAACTCACAGAGATCCACCTGCCTCTGCCACCCGAGTGCTGGGATTAAAGGTGTGTGCCACCGCTGCCCAGCAATCTAACTCATTTTTAAGACTCTCTATCTCCCTTATCTACGCTTTCCATCAATTTAAAAATATTTTTATGTTATGTGTATGTATCTGTGTGTGTGTGTGTATGACCCCACTTTGTGGAGGTGTCTGCAGAGGCCAGAAGAAGGCATCAGATCACCAGGTGCTGGAGTAACAGGTGTCTGTGAGTCACCTGATATGAGTTCAGGGATGACGTGTGTAGTGATATTTCATTTGTATTTTAATAAATATAACTTGCCTGAAGTTCAGAGGGTAAAACATCCTCACTGTTCAGCCTTATAGGCCAGGCAGTGGTGACACACACCTTTAATCCCAGTAGCCACACTAGTTTGCCAAAGCAACTGGGCAGTAGTGGTGCATGCCCTTAATCCCAGCACTAGAAAGGAATGTAAGACAGGAGGAGACAGTTCTCACTCAGTCTCATTCTGAGATTCCTGGAAGCAGGATCGCCATTTCGAACTGAGGTCAAGTTAGGAGACAACGGCTGGATGTTTTTGCTTTTCTGACCCTCGGGTTGAATCCCAATTTCTGTCTCTGGATTTTTATTGATTGTGCTACAGATTGGGTGCTGGGAACGAAACTTGGGTCCTGGAGAAGAGGAACAAGTGTTCTTAGCTGCTGAGCCATCTCTTCAGCGCATTTCTGTTGGCGAGCACATGCCACTCCCAGCTTGCTCCTAGTGACGTCCCAGAGCCATATGCTCATGAACCAGATGGAGAAGTGGGAGATGTCTTCTCATGCCCAGATTTGGGCAACCTCACTGAAAGAGGAATGACCAAACTTGTCAAAGTCAAATGAGTTTGTCTCTGGCCAAGAAAACAAACAAATAAGCAAACACCAAAACAAAACCGAGGAATAGGCTTCTGAAGGGATGATGGCCACCAGAAGCCAGTAGATGGGAAGACGAGAGAAACAAAGCTGCAGGAATAGGTTCGGTGTGGCTCAGAATCATGATGTCTACAGCAGGTACATGCCATCCAGGCTGGGTAAGCAAAAGCGTGTGGCTGAAGGAATGACATGAAGTTTGCAGGAAAATGGATGAAACTAGGAAAAAAATCATCCTGAGTGAGGTAACCCAGACCCAGAAAGACCAACATGGTATGTACATACTGGTAGGGGATATTGGCTGTAAAGGATAACCATGCTACAATCCACAGCCCTAGAGATGCTAGATAACAAGGAGGGCCCAAAGAGGGATGCATGGATTTGAAATAAAAGATCGAGATCTCCAGGGTGAACTGGGAGGGTAGGAGGAACATAAGAAAAAAATAAAGTGAAGACTACAAACTTATTGGGAGTGAGGACTATGCACACTGGTGTCCCTCCCAGGAACAGACCTGAGAGGGACACTCCTGTGTCAGAAGTGAGCTCCAGTGATGATAGAGGGGAAAGGGGACTCTCGTCTGAGAACTGGAGTCTGTGTCTCATCTCTGGACAGGCTTGTGACAGGAATTTAAAAATGTTAGCAGAAAACTCTCCTTACCCCAGAAAAGAATTGTTCACTTGATTGATTCCAAGCAAAATCAAAGACTTTTTTTTTCTCTTTCATTTAGTTACATTCTGGCAAATGTCAACGAGTGAGGCATTTCTCATTGTTTTGTGAGAATGATGGGGGGCAAGGGACAAATTTAAGAAGAAAAATAACAGATTGTCAAATGGTCCCCCTAAAAGGATAAAAATAATGGAGGCATAAACAATCTCCTGTCTGGAACTAAATGACAAAAGAAAGCAGAAGTAACGACAGGGAATTCTAGAGGAAATGTGCTAACTTGAGAGCTACATGTCCACCTAAGTCTCAGAGGCCATTCTTTATATGCAAGACCTCAGGAAAATTATCTCTTGTGGGTTTTTGTTGTTGTTGTTCTTTTTGGTTTTTTGTTTTTGTTTTTTTTTTGTTTTCTTTAACTTGTACTCCAAATAACAGACAGGGAATTCAGACTCTTCCAGTCGTTAGAGGACACAGGTGGCCATTCAATGGATGATTTCAAGCAGTAATGGAAATAATTTACATTCTGAACATACCCACTAATATAATCCTTATTGTAAACCAGTGTAATACAGATCAGGAAATTGATGGAGAAGAGGTGTGGCTAAGGAGGAGTAGGCACTGTCTACAAGCACCAAAGCCCAATGGGATCATTTTAGTGGTGGAGTTTGCTGCCAGTTGAGAGGAACTGAGCCAAAGTGTGCTGAGGAGCAGCACAAAGAAATTCATTCACCAAACCCTGGACAAGGAAAAGGCGAGAAGAGAAAGGCAAAGGCTGCAGTGGTGAAAGTACAAACCAGAATGACATAAGGGGAAATGCAAGTTGTTACAGAGAATGTCACAGTTGCAAACTGATGTAAGACCAAGACCAGGTTTACATGAAATCTAAAATAGGAGAAAAGCATCCAATCAAAATGACTGTATTTTTTTTAAAATAAGAAGACAGTTAAGGGGCTGGAGTCATAGCTCAGTGGTTAAGAGCACTTGCTGCTCTTGCAGAGGACCTGAGTTCAGTTCCCAGCGCTTGTATCAGGTGGCTCACAACCATCTGTAACTCCAGCTCCAGGAAATCCAGTCCTGTCTTCTGGTCTCCAAGGCTATCATCACACATGTGGCATATACTTACACAGACACACACACTTACATACAAATAAAAATGAAAATAAAACAGTTTTGGAAAGATAGATAAAGGGGCCAGTGAGGGGCCAGTGAGATGACTCAGTGGATACAGGCACTTGCTGCCAAGACTGACAGCCTTGAGTGTGACCTCTGGAGCCCACATGACAGAAGTAGAAATCTGACTGCTGTAATTTGTTGTCTGATCTCCACAAGTGCCCCACAGCAGGCATGCACTCTCTAGGAAAAAAATTAAAAATGTAAAGTTTTAAGAACTGGAGAGACTGCTCAGTGGCTAAAAGCATGTGCTGTTCTTCTGGGGTACCTAAGTTGGATTCCCAGGACCCATGTTAAGTGACTCACAGCTACCTGTAGCTCCAACTCCAAAGGATCGACGTTTCTGGCCTTCATAGGCACCAACATTCACATACCCCCTCACTCCCCCACACACATATAAATGTAAAAAAACAAATATAAAACATTAAAATACTTTAATGGAAAAATATACAGTGACAGATTATGGAAGCAAATCCACAAAAAGCAGCAAAGGAAAGCTGGAGAAAGAGAAGTAGTAATAGAGGGTGAACTTCCTGATGCCAGTGTAGACAGCAGCCCCAAACGCCTTCCCTGCTGAACATGACTATATCAAAGGACACATCACAAAAACAAAAATTGTTGACAATTTTACTCATTTTCTAGAATCACACTGAGGAAGAGAAAGAACAAACAGCCCCTACAGAGGCTTGAAGTCACTGAGATGCTTAGCTAGAGGATGAAGCCTCAGGGTTGACCAGATGACAGTCAGTTTTCAGAGCCTCCTAAGGTTTCTTTGAAGAATTCAGCTCATATCTCATGGTCAAGACTTAGGACATCTTCCCGGAAAGATAGAAAATACTATGTTATCTCATAGTCTAAAAATCTGCTTCCAGAAGGACTGCTCATGCCTGGGAGAAGAATGTGACTGCCCCTGGAATGCTCATCAGGGTGGTAATGATCTTTCAGACTGTTGAGTGTTCCCTGAGACAATCGGGATGGCTGACACAACCCTCACAGTCATTGTTACGCCCTCTCCCCTGTTTTATGAGATGACTGTAGTCAAGGACTGAGGGGGAGTGAAGTGCATGATTCATCCGAGGTCTTGTATTGCAGGCAAGCTTTTGTCATTGTCATTGTAGAACTCTTCCTCACTCACAGTTTAGGTCTTCCACTGTGAATCCGCCATGAGGTCCACGAAGATCTTCCACCAAAGTTTCAATTTTCCTTTCTCACTTCCCTGGGCTGCCTTTTTGTCTACACGATTTCCACCTGGCAGCCAGAGCGAAGGACCAGAGTAGTGGCCTACTGAGCAATCTCAAGCAACTGTGCCATTTTATTTGGCATCAACAACAGTGTTTGTCTGGTTTTAATTTGAATCAAAAATAAAAAGTCAAGAGTCTACATGCAAACCCAAGGCTTTGACATTTCTTGAGAAATCAGATCTGGCCATCCTCAGCCTGTGCTGTGCTCTGGCAGTGACTGGATGGGGCTGAGGCGTGGCTGAACTCCTCGGCCAAGGCACAAGACGTCTGGTTGCCAGAGTGTCCTCAGCATGAACAACCAATGCTGGCTACCATCCCTTATTGTGATTTTATTGTTATTTTTTCTTACTGCAGAGGAAAATTTCTATTTCCATTCATGCTTGTGATAACAGCAAGAGAGCAGAAATAATACAAAGGCAAGGTGTGTGTGTATGTGTGTGTGTGTGCAAGAGAGAGAGAAAGAGAGAGAGAGAGGGAGGGAGAATGAAGTAGAGAATTTCTCTCCTGATAAAGTGAACAATGACAGCCTTATACCTTTTATAAGTAAACACTGATCTTCTGTGTTCTCTGTGGTCCCTATGTAAACTTGAACGTCAGCACCTGAAGTAGTGGCACCTGAGGAAGATAGCTTTCTCTCTCTCTCTCTCCATGTGTGTGCATATATATGTATATATATGTGTGTGTGTATAAATATACATATATATCCATATACATATCTGCTAGATCCAGAGCGCTCCAATCCTCTTAAGGCATTTTATCCCCTGATTGTGGGCAAGCCCCTGTAGCTACCCTGTAAAGAACAGAATCTTGTATGGAGAAACTTCTGGAGTCCCAGGACTCAGCTAAAGAAGAGTGTGAAGCTCCTTTCTCAAGACCTTTTCCCTGGAAACCCAGCTGCCCCAGTGTGAGGTGCTCAAATCCTAATTGGGTATTCCAGACCACAGGGAGCAGCAGCCTTCAGATGGCTGATCGCAGCTTGCTAGCTTAAGATACTTTGCATATTCTTTGGAGGAAAGAGAAAGGTCCGATCTTTATGTCCAGATGAGTCCATCCCAGAGCCTCAAGTCACCATTAGCTGTCAGTTCTTCCCAGCCAAGGCCCCAGTCATTGGAGCACAGAGAGAAACTGTCCCTTGACTTGTGACTGTTTGAATGACTGACTTACAAGAACAGTATGGCTCAGAATGTAATAATTGGCTGGTCTCTGCCGCTGAGTTTTGAAATAACGGATGACAGCATTGGATAAGCCGAGCAATTTGTTCTAAGAGTTGCCTCAAAGTGGTCATTCTACTTGCTTACTTGTGTATTTCTTTCCCTCTCTGTTAGAACCGAATTTTATATCTGGGGACAGAAAAGGCTATACCAGAGTATGGATATAGACTTTATTTTCTTCCAATCATGTCACCACTGATTTGACCATTTCTCTGTAATGTGCCTCAGGTTCCGTGCCCCACGGGGGCTGATATTGATAAACATCTGACGAGCAGAGAAGTTCTGGAGAACAGAGAGCTAAGGTACACTGGGAAAGTCCCACACAACCTTTTCATTCTCAATGACGAGGAAGACTGTGTTAAGGCACTCATTTGGATGAGAAGCAACTCCATCCTCACAGAAGGTAAAGTTACTGTAACTGCAGCCTTTCAGAATAGCATTTTATTTTTATAATGAGGCTCATTCTTCATCTAGTTCCAGTGTATAATTAGTGTCTAATTAATTCCAACCAAATCATTCATCTGTCATGCTTTGTTTTCCAGATTAATTTACAACTTGTTGTCATTTTTGGATACCCAGAATGTTTTCTGAGGGAAAGAAAAAGGCTTGAGATAGTTTAATTATCTATAATTATTTTATTACACAAAATGAATATCCGAAGAGCAAAGCATGGCTAAAATCATTAACTAATTAAAGAATAATTTAATAAGCAAACATGTTTAGCAATTATATGGAAAATATGTCTCCCTTTGTGAAGCTGAAAAGAGCCAGGAGGAGGAAGAAAGGCAGGCGTTGGGAGGGCCCTTTTCTTCTTTTCGGGACCCATTGTTCCCTTTCTTGCTGTTGCCAGCACAGTCCTCCCATAAATAGACACATTCGAGCTGCAGACCACTTTTTGAACCCAACTGTGAAAGTAAAACATTTGTACAAATGCCTGCGCCTCTCAAAAGCATTTCTCAGGCATCTTCTTCGCCATTGTTTGGATTTCTTTGAAATTGTTTGACTCGTGGAACAACTAGAACAGAGCCTGGTTGCCCGCGTGTTTTTGGCTGAAACCTGGGAGCTAGGAAATTGAAGTGACCATGCATTCAGCCCTTCATCTTCCCTAAGATCAGGTTGAGTCCCATGGCCACCTATGGGGAGAGCTGAGGTTCTCATCCTCACAGGCAGTTCAGACCAAGGACATAAAGACCCCTAAGTGCCCAGAAAGTGGGCATCAAATTGCCAAATTAAATATCTTCATGTGTTAAGTATTACTCCATTCATTAATATAGCCAATGCAATAGAATTAAATACAGTTCCTTCTGATTTTCAGTTAATGATTTAGGTCTTTCAAAACTTCTGAGGTTAGTGTATTCAGGGCATGAAGCAGTTAATGGGGATTGAATGGCATTCATCCCATTTCTAGATTCTACTTGCTAGTATGATATGAACTATTCATCTCTAAATTTATGAATGAGGTTGGCCTGTAATTTTCTTCAACATGCTTTCCTTGTCATGGTTTTAGCTTAGGTGAATACTAGCTCCACAAGGTGATTCTGGCTCTCACAGTGTTTTTAGGGGAGTTGAAGTAAAAGTAACCTAAAGGTTGGATTTGAGTCACCATATGTCCACACAGATTGGGAACCTTTGCCAGAGGTGGGATCTACACATAAATCCAGCAGGCAGCTGTAAACCTGTCATAAAACATCTTCAGATTTGTGTCTATGTATGTTTAAGCATGTTTCAGCATCTGACTCTTTTTTTTAATAACCACCATAGGTTTAAAAACCTCTAGATTGACCTGTGTAGGCTTCAGGATTTCAAGGGGACCATCTTACCCATGAGTGTTAGTACGTGGTCATTATAAAGCGCTAGGAAGTAAATGTCTTGTGCAGGGCATGCAGTCTGTACTGCAAATATTCATCTCTGAGACTGCAGCAAGAGAGCAGCCCCAGAAATGCCTGCGCATGGCTGTGTGCCAGGAAACCTTTACAGTACCAGGTAATGAGCCGTGTTTGCTGAGTTCTCTTTAATCCATATAACTTGGGACAAATTACGTCAAATTATCAGACTCGACGCAGAACATCAACTCCCTGAAAGCAGAAGAGCCAAAGGACTCAGTGTGTTTATCCTAGGACTGCAGCTTGTCCTGACAGGGGGCAGGGTTTTAACCTTGAACTTTGAGTGTCTGAGGTGATGGGACTACAGAGCGTTTTGACCAAGAAATGGGACCTTTGAGAGCAGCAATGCAAGAAGCTCTTCAGGTTGAACCCGAGAGCAGGCAAGCAAGAAGCACTTCAGTCTCTTGCAGGTGCTTTTCTTGTTTGTTCTCTTGGTTCTCAAATGTGAGGGAAGGCCCTGCCCTCTGTGAACCTCTGTGAATGTAACTAGCTGTCAGAGTCATTGGTTTTCTGAAACTGACTTTTTAGATTTAGGACTGTCTGCTGCCATTGTGAAACCACTCTGAGAGTCTGTTCTTTTCCACTCAAGGGCCAGAATAAGGAATGTATGGAAAGTAGTCCCTTGTCTTAAATACAGGCTAGTCTCCCCACCCCCATCACTCAGGTATGGGTTGTTAGCACTTAGACAGAGTCCAAGCTTGGAGGGTGTCTGAGGAACCCAGCCCAGCCCAGTTAAATTAGCTCTGTCTAGAGGCCTTTTCAAGTGACTTCTCATGTGTGGAAGACATAAGAAGGAAAGCATTACCTCCTGCCTTAGGAAACTCTCTTTGGAGCTTTTCCATAATTCAAGTCACATTCAGGCATGGTTTTAGTTAGTCCCATTCAGACCTTAGTCTTGAACTTATTTTCCTGTCCCTTCCTCCAGTACCCCACACCCCTTCGGAGCCATCCCTCCTCTTGCTGAGCAATGCAGAATCCCAGGGACGCAATCTAAACCCCAGGACAGGTGTGCCTAGGACAGTCGCCCAGTTGGCATATCTCCATGGCATATATACAGAAAGCATATCTCCATGTGGGAGCCAAGAGTCAACCACAGACAGCTACCTCTGCGGGAGCTTCTAGAATATAGCACAGAGCAAAAGCAGCTTGAAAGAGGACTCTGCTTAGAGCCCTATAACATGCTCTGGTCTTTGCCGCAGCTGACAGTGTGTCCTCTGGGAGGCGAGGCCTGCATGGGACGTATTTGCATACCTCATGTGGTCCTCTTGATGACCCCTCGTCTCCTAACTGAGCAGTGTGAATCTCATCATTAGACTTGCTTGTTTACTTTTTTTTATTAAAAATAAACATTAATACAGTATATTCTGATCACAGTTTCCCCTCCCTCATCTCTTCCCAGATCCTACCTTTCTATCCATTCGACTCCACTCCTTCTTTCTTTCTCTTCTTAGAAAACTAATAGACAAACAAACAAACTGGAATTAAAAAAAAGAAACAAACAGAAAAAATGAAGAAAAATCAAAGGAAACACACCACACACACAAGCACAACCTTTAAAAATAAAATTAGAAACTATAATATATAAGAAAAAAAGTAAAGTTAAAAAAAACACCTGAACAAAGCATTATAAAATCAAAAGTCTTCCAATCTCCCAGAATACCATTGGGTTCCTTTTGTGTTGGCTGTCCACTCCTGGGCGTGGGGCCTGCTCTTGAGTGTGCTTTGTGTAGCCACTGGGACGCTGTTGAAGAAAACTAATTTTTCTTTTGCAAGTGGTTAACAATTGAAGACAGCTTCTAGGGTAGGGATGAGGACTTGTGTCCACTTCCCCTCTCAACTCCAGGACCCCATCTTCATCACTGGACTTTCAAGCCCCCTCTAATATTGCCAAACGCCTCTGCGGTCTTCCTGGAGCTGCACTTTGGAAGGAAAACAGCTGTTATAGCAGCAATGTCATAGAGACATCTAGAATCTAGAGTTTGCTGAAATTCTAAGCCATGTCATTCATATATATATATATAACAGATATATACACATATACACATACATATATATGTATATATATCTGTAATTCATACCAAGCCTGGTGTGCAGTGGATGTTCAAGAAGGTTTTGGTGCCTACAAATGAAGATGACTCACAGTGGTTTTGTTTTTGTGTTTGAAATAGGGTCTCACTATGTATTGCAGGCTGGCCTCGATCCTTCTACCTCACCCTCTGGGTTATGGGATTATAGGTATGCATCATCTTGCCAACTCTCATATACTGAGTCATATCAAAACACTGTACTCTCATCCTCACCTGGAAATTGGTGGCCAACTGTGATGACTGGCCACCCCTTGGTAGAGATTAATGACACTCTTATGAATCTCTTTGCTTTCCCCGCAAGAGTGCACATTGGCTGAGTAGACCGAGGGAAGATTCTCACACTGAGTGACACCAAGTTTTGGAGTTGATGACATCAGTTCAATTTTAGGGCCCACCCCTTTCTTGAGCAAGATATGGGAACCCTCTGTATGTTAGACTCTGGATGATAACTTCTTTACATGGGATGTTGGGAGGACTTGATGAGTCAAATGAGTTGTTCTATCCGATCCTCAGTACAGTGTCTCAGCCACACTAAGAATTCTGTAGACACAAGCTATTCTGAGTGTTAGGATAGCCCTCACTATCTGGTTTCCCTTCCCACAGTTTCAGTTACCGCTGATCAACAGAAAATAAGAAACGTAAACCTTAGGGATATGAAAATGTTAAGTGGACTCTTTCAGAATAATCGGTCCCTAAATTCTGAATTAGATACTGTTCTCAGTAGCATAATGAACTCTTTTGTAGTTCTGTTCAGGATGTGAGTCATTCTTTTGTCCAGGGTATCCACTCTGTATACACTACCTACCTGTTAGTCATTTAGTTGCCGTCCTGCTTATCAGAGCCACTGTTACAATATGGCAATGCTTATGTTTAGGTATTTTATTTAATGACCTCAAAATACAAGAATAGTGATGTTGACACTTTAGTTTTACCCAAAGAAAAGCCACAGGGTGCTTCCTTGAAGTGAAGAGGTACACATTTGTGGCAGGTATGTATCTTTGGAGGGAAACACAGTATTGGCCTCTGTGTATGGTTTCTAGCATCCAATGTTGGTCTCCAAATGTATCCCCTGTGGACAAGGGGCCTCAGAGTCAGTACAGAGTCCACCAGATACCAAATTCTCAACACAAAGGAAATGTATTACCCCAGAGAGACAAATGGGCAGAGGGGGTATTGTGGGTGGTGGGGGGCTGCCTCTAGATTAGTCATACACAAACAGCAGATGGTTTCTTACAGGAGTGGGGTTTTAAGCAGAAAAAGGGAGAGCCTATGCTAGGGTGAGTTGATAAATCCTGATTGGACAGGCTAGTCATTGTAGCCAAATAATGAATTTTGATAGCTAGGCCTTGGTGTTCAGTCGCAGGAATGAGTTAGTCACCAAATAAAGAAATATACCTTAAGGCTTGTTTAGGAATGTAATCTAATGGTTTAGCAAAGGAGAGGGAAGGAAAAGGACAAAACCAGCCAGTGCCATGTTTGCCATGCTTGAACCTATTAGAGAGCCCTGTCAGGAGTTCTGCTTTGGTGTTTCTAGTTCACATGATGGAGATACTTTGACCTGAAGAAGCTTCCCTGACATGTGGATTTCAGCTCCTGCTGTGCTGATAACAGAGACTCCAGGGGTATCAGTCTTGACATGAAAGATAAAAACCCATACCCACTGGGGGCAGTCAGTTGTGTAGAGACATTGTGGCCTTCATGAGAGCCTGGGATGTCATTGAATTTGGAGAAGCCTCCCTCCCAAAAAGGAGTTGAGCTCCTCTTTAACAAGGGCCGAATAATTCAGTTTTCTGTTTGTTTATTTGATGGGGGGGTTGGAGAATTTGGATGGACATTGTGCAATCGCAGTATCACCATAACTCTGAGAAACAACATAACATCCAAGATGAAGAATAGTTCATTTTCTCAATCAAGTCTCTTCACAAGACTTGCATGGTTTGTGCTGCTGCTGGAGGCCATGTTGATGTCTGTGCTGCCAACGGAAACCATGTGGATATCCAAGATCTGTGCTGCCTGTGTCGCCACCAGAGACCAGGTTCTGTGACCCAAGCTGCTGCCAGAAACCATGTGAAAGTTCATGATTCATGCTGCTACAGGCTGCTATGGGCAGGGAAGCTTCTTTTGTAGCAGCATCGATGACTACAGACTCGTAACTGAGAATTAGAGACACTGAAGGTTTCTGTGACAACCCCCCCTCCCAACAAGTAAGAAACATTCCAGACAGGAAGCTATTGAAGAGAGTCCTTAAAAATTGTTATAAAGATGATAAAATATAACTCTTCACAATTTATGGCTTTTGGTGGGTGGGGGTAGGACTCAGCTTTCTTGAAGGGAGTTTGACCATGCTCTAGTGAGTAGATGGGCAACACAAATTGGACTTGGTTTTTTGAGGGGAGGTCCCAAGGACGGGAGGGTGAACCTTGGGGGAATGGAAGCAAATGTGATGGGGTGGGGCATTGTATGAAATTTCCAAATAATTAATAAACACATTATGTTGGGGGGAAAGACAGTGGACCAATACTTGATCTGGGCAGCAAGTTCATGAAGGTCAGAGGTGGGAGATGAAGGCTGAATAGCAAGTAGAAGATGCACACTGTGGTCACAAAGCCAAGTTTAACTGGTTACTTCTCGGGGAATAAGAACTTCGTGAGGGGCGATGGCCAAAGGGCAGTGGTGGAGGTGACCTCGCAGCTGGTGTTCCCGTGTCAGCAGAGAGAACTTGATCTGAAAGGTCGGGAGGCAGAGGATGCCAACAGTCAGGTGAGGTGGTGCAGCTGCAGGGCAGGTGCGAGTGATGGGCAAAGTGGTCACATTGACAACTGGTGATCCGGTGAGCACAGCCACTTCTAGTTCATTCTCAAGTTAGTTGTGGAATGGTGGTATTTGAGGCCAGAACCAGGAAGTCTGGCATGTCAGTCAAGAACAAGGCTGTGTTCCTTTCTGCCTGTGGCTGAGTTGGACAATCAGTTGTCCAGGAAGAATGGGGATGTTCTTTGTAACAGCTTTCTTGTACTGTCTCAACTAATTTCCCCTCGTATACAGATGGTTGGTGATGGGGGCAGGGAAAGGTAACCAATGATAGGCCCTTCTCCCAAGAATCTGAGAAAAAGAAGCTGAGGCAAAAGGATCACCAATTTTTATAGAGTTCTAGGCCAGCCCAGGCTACATAGTGAGTTCCAGGCCAGCCTGAGTTTATTTATGGGCTAGCAAGATAGCCCAGCAGATAAAAGCTCTTAGCATGCAAACCTGACAACATACATTTAGTCCCCAGAAACAACGGTGGACAAAGAGAAGTGAATCCTGAAAGTTGTCCCCTGACCTCCACACGTGCATTGTGGCATTCACGTGCCTACATTCATACCTCTCTCTCTCTCTCTCTCTCTCTCTCTCTCTCTCTCTCTCTCTCTC
>LOJH01014161.1:0-22470 GCA_001685095.1 Ellobius talpinus | reverse complement strand
GGATCAGATGGATATCCTGTACCATGGGATCAATTGATATCCTTGATTGAAACAGTCAGTTGAGTCAGGAACCTTCTGTGCCTTTGTTTTCTAGGGCTTATCAGTGGCTTCTGTAGGCTACAAAGGATTCCTAAATTCCGTAGTTGGTTTTTATCCTGCTGAAATACCCATAGTACAAGCCCTCATCAGCCAGTTTCCCATTTCCTCTACTGAGGGCAGAATTTGGACATTTTTATTTTCTTTGAGTCTCTCCATGGACAGGATTGTGTTCAGGCTTTTTCTTCCCACTTGGATACCATTTTTTGTCAAGTGGACTTTATATCCTGATTGTGTGTAATCATGTCATATTTCCATTCTTGGATCATATGGAGGGGAAAAGTCATTTCACCAAAGAAAATTCTGGGTACTATTATTAAAAAAGACTGGATTTGGGAGAGGTAAGTATCTGTGTTAGTGTTTTCCTTTTATTTTGAGGACAGGAGACTTTAATTCCAGGCAACTATCCTCAACAAGCTAGACTCATGGAAATACTAGGACTTCAAAATGCTCTCCAGCTCTAGCCAATGCTTCTCAATGCTTGACACGGTCTGTCCTTTCCCGTTTGCCTTTTACTCAATGATTGTTGTTGTCAACATACTTCTGGATGCTGTGTTTGCATCTCTGCCTGTTGATCCTCCGTCCAAGGCAGCTACCCACTCTTTTCCAGCTTGTTAGCTGACTGTATGGAGGCCTTGAGCTTGGTTTCCTCTCTAGCAGGGTTCTGAGTTCTTTCCAACTTCTGTGCTTTCCAAGATGTGATCTAGTCTGTTTCTCTGCATTTCTTTAGCCAAGAATTGCTTTTCATTAAACCACCCTATTTGAAATGTTTTTGCTACAATCACAGTAATGAACTGACAGATGGGTGTCTGATCTTCAGTAGATATAATGAAGATTTATTTTCTAAACTGTTAGGACAAACCAAGGGTATCATACAGAAAAAGCAAATAAACAAACATGGTTATACTTCAGACTGTGCTTCATTCAAGCTATGGTGTTGATATCCTTGGATGTGACCTTCCTGCCAAACCATGGGGACAGAATAGGTATTCTACACATAACCAGCTTAAATCAGCATGGGGCTGCCTTATGATAAACACTCATTGAAGAAGATCAGAACTTAACATTGGTGCCATGAATCTTAACCTATTTGGAATATCATTTGGAATATCATAAAAAAAATCACTAACACAGAAGGAATAATGGTTCTGGTTGTTTAATCATCCCGTGCTCTTCAGAAATGGATATTTGGATACCTCATTTGGGCAGCTCTTTCATCATAAGGTCAACTTAATACCTGACAACACACAATGGGCTTCTGGGATTAGAGTTAATACTGTTGTTAAACTTTTGGATGAATAAATTAATGTACTGTGAGAGGTTTCTGACTTCTAGAGTTGTGGCCGACTTGTTACCCTTGGCCGTAGCTATCCTCTGAGTGTGTTACTTCACTTAGCAAAGGGCTCCAGTCTTGTGTTTACAGTGTAGCTTCCTTCCTCTTTCCTCGGCCTAAGGATTGTTGCTTAGGGAATTTTTTCTCATGTCAAATTGAGTTATAGCCTTATAGATGGCTATTACTTGTTTACTTTTACTTAATATTTATTTTGAAATGTCTGGGCTAGAACTCAGGGCCTTGAATGTCCTAAGAAAATTTCTCCACCACTGGACACATCTCTAATCCTTTGTTTTGTTTTTAAAATAGTAACAGGCAAACATAGCAAAATTAACATGAAATGATTGTCCTCAGTGTCTAAAATGTACAGAGGCTGAAAAGCCACTGCTGGGTGTCCACTGATGCATGCTGAATACTGTGGTAGATGAATTGGCTTTATACCCAGAGTGAATGGTGCAAGCCAACCATAAAAATGAAATGTACTAAACCACCAACTAATATTATGGAAATAAGATACTTGTTGGCCAAAAAAGCAACAGTGTATCAATTAGCAGATCTTAGCAGTTGGAAAGGAGAATTCTTGGTTCTGGAAACCAAATGCTACACAGTTTATACTCATAGATTATTTCTCTCATATTTAAAGAAGTCTACAGCACTTACTGTATATATGGGGGAAGTCCAGATAAGACTGTAAAGTTTGCATCAATTTAGTTGGATGCTTTTGTCTACTGAATCTGGTCCATACAATCCTACTAGGTCATTTCACTTGCCGTCATTTTGACAGCTGTCTATTAAACCTCAAGGTTGTAAATCCTCACATCCCTTACCGCACCCACCTCACTCCCACACCTGCAAGGTATGCTCAAAACAAGTCTCTCCTCGTGGACACAGTGTGTCTGAATCAGACTGGTGGGGTGCAAAGCTTTGGCTAGGCCACTTGTTAGTTCATGGACTTTGGTAAAGAGACTTGCCCCTTCTAAAGTTTATTTGCCTCATTTTGAAAGTGGAGAGATTGCACACCTAAAATAATGGCTCTAAGAATGAAGACTAATAGATGTGAAACTGCAGTACCATCCATTTACAATAGTGGTAAAGCCAGTTGGATACCTGTCTGCTCGGTGAGTAGGTTTCCATCTCCAAAAGGTGGTTCCTTCCCAGAAATCCCAACCAATCAGGGCAACAAAGACTCTGGGTTTAGAAAATTGCCTACCACTGGGATACATCCCTAATCCTTTGATTGTATTTTTTCAAAACAGTAACAGGCAACCATAGAGAAATTAACAGGAGATAATAGGCCTCTTTGTCTAGAATGTACAGAGGCTAAACAGCCCCACTAGATGTTCACTGATGTGAAATCTAGGCAATTGCTAGAAACTCCAGGTTACAGAACATTTTGGCCCTAAACAGTTCATTTCTTGTCCTTGACAATATGTCTTCTGGAAAACATGTTGTCTCCAAGGGCAGTTTGGGTTTCGAAAAAAAAAAGTAAGTAAATAAATAAACAAAAATTTTAACTAAAAGGGACATTTAGTCTAGTTGTAAAAGGCTTTTTATTGGAAGCCAGTATGCTCTTTCAGCTGACAGAAGCACTGGCTACTAAGCCTGGTCACCTGAGTTTGTATCCCAGAACCTATATGGTGGGATGAGAGAATCAATTCCCACAAGTTGTTTTCTGACCTTCAGATACATGGCTTGGCACATGGATGTACACAAATAAATAAATATAATTTTAAAGTTTTCTGGGATGTCTTTTAAGGACCATTTTATTTGGTTAGTTGAAGACATTGTCTCTTTCACTTTGACTCTTTACCACTTTCGAGTCAGGCAGATTTTATTGTTTGTGTTGTCCTTGCAAAGGTCTGAGATTTTCAAAAGCTCTGATTCCTTGACAGTGAAATGTACCAAAGATCCCGAGTTTGCCAGTGCTGTTCTGAAAGTCATATAGCTGAGACCCCCAGCCTAGTTAGAGAGAAAGGAAATACAAACACGGTAAAGGTGGGTGTGTTTTATCAACCAGTTGGCATGAGTAGTTAATGTGCACTTCCTTGTCTTAGCTTTGATAAGGATCTCAGAATGTTATTTAATTTTAATTTTTAGTCATGAAAACCTCCACATCCTTCAGGGTCAGTGTAGGACAAAGAAAAGAGAAACACAGAATTCAGCCTTAATGCTGCCGTTTCATTTGTTGGCAGTCTAGTCAAGGTTTCTATACATCTTCAAACTACCTCGGCTTGCCCTCCTGAGTTCATTTCTGCTGCTGTTGTGACAAATGGCCGCGAACGTAGCTGCATGCGCGACGCCAGCTTAGTGCGCAGCAGTAGAGGTTGAAAGTCTAATGTAGGTCTCCTCGGGTCAAAACAGAGGTGTTCACAGACTGCGTTAATTTCTGAACGCGCTTCAGAAGGGTGCGCTTCCTTTTTCATTCAGCTTTTGGCAGGATTTGGTGCTTGGCTGTTTTAAGACTCAGGTTCCCGTTCTCTTAATGGCTGTATTTCCTCCCAATTTAAAGACAGTCTGTCCTTCTCCATTCTAATTTCTCACATGAATCCTGATGTCCCTTCTCTTGTATTCCATTTTAAGAATTTGTGATATTAGATCTGGTACACCTAGAAAATCGTAGATGATATTTCAGTCTCGAGGCTCTTATCTTAATTACATCTGCACGGTCCTTTTGTCGCTAGTCTAACAGCTTCAGCAGTGTTGGGATTCAGGTGTGGATGTCTTTGGGGTGGGGCACGATTCTGTTGACAACACCCATAGACAGACCAGAACAAATGGGGTGGAAACTCAAATGTCTCTAGGATTTGCTGATTTCACTACAAATGGCTGAAATATTCTGGGAAAAGAAAAGTAAATAATCTATAGCCTGTAACAAATTAAAATACCTAAAAGGAAGAAGGCAAAAAACAAAAATAGATTTTCTAGTACCTAGTTACAGGTTCTGCTAACTATGGCTTAAATTATTCTTTAAGAAATTGTTGACAGATTGGTAAATTGCAACCCACACAGCCTTAATTAATTTTGTCATATCTCTAGTTCACTTGGCTTGCCCAGGTTTCTTTCCTTTCACAGGTGTCTCGTGGTTCTGAACTGGGTTGCTCTCCCAAAACAATTAGAAAGACCACAAAAATAAAATATCTTTTTCTTTTCCATTCCCATGCAGGCTGTGCTTTTCAGCTGATTCATCCAGTCAAAGAAAAATTTAACAGGTTGTGTTCACGTAGAATAACAGCACACACTGGGAGATGGGAGATATGAAATAATAGGCTGAGAAAACTATAATAATATAAAATTGCAGGTTAAGTAGTTCTGAGGGCACAGACTCCAGAATTCTACTGTTCAGGGTATTCCTTTCCCTTCAAG
Source organism: Ellobius talpinus (assembly GCA_001685095.1). Taxonomy (NCBI): domain Eukaryota; kingdom Metazoa; phylum Chordata; class Mammalia; order Rodentia; family Cricetidae; genus Ellobius; species Ellobius talpinus. The sequence goes on along the minus strand of LOJH01014161.1, from coordinate 17,678 downwards.
CTGGCCTAGAGATAGCTGGAGTGCCAGGGGCTACGAGATGCTCAGCGAAGCAGCCAAAGGGTATGCCTAGAGAACCTTCCTCAGTGCTGGCCATCCGGGGCCACCAAGAGCCGTCTTTTACAGTTAAAAAATTATTCTTTAACAATATTGTCCCTACTGGTTAGTTCTCGTAGTGTTAGAAGGTGCTATGTATGCCACTAGAAGAGAATGACAGTCGTAAGGCTGACTGAGGTGTGAGTCCTGGGAGCTGCGATTGCAACTAGCCTGGCAAGACAGGACTCCTGGCACAATGTGACACAAACGTAGAGGAAATAATCGACTAGCTTCTGACTGGGTTTAGGGCCTTGCTTACATGAGGAAACCCATACTTGGCACTATTATTGGGCCAAGAACCTATGGCTGGACAGATCATAGACCCTAGAAGAGAGCCTACTAATATATTCTACTAAATGTAAGTAGTATTAAACCAACTCATGATGGTGAATAAACTCTTCAAGAAGATTGGTACTTAGCCCCACATCCTTAGTCTGTTTTCTTGTTGTTGCTCTCGAGTCCTTTTCTACCCACCAGGTAGCTCTAATATTAGCTTCTGCGGTCTAGTGGCTACTGTGAATATCTTTGTGGCCAGATATTAATATGGAAGATTTTCAAGGACAGAGAATGACTGAGCCTAGCATTCCTAGGTGCAGTGACTTTCAGGCTGAAACCTTAGGCCATCTGGACGTTCCTGTTGTTATATTTCCAGTAACAAGAAAACTGACTTTCATGACTGAGACCAAAAGAACAAAATAAATTTTGACTTCCAAAGAGCATGTGCACGGAAGCCCTCTTATCAATTCCAGAAGTAAGTTTCTGCTTCTCACTGATGTTCAGTCTTTATGTGCTATGATAAGTCTCAATGGATGCTAAAGATAGTCACTCATTTTCCCTATTTTCCATCTCAGAAATCCTGTGCAGCTTGTCTGGTAGCAGAAGTCATCCCACACAGAACCATCTCCAAGGCCTGAGGCTCCATGCTGCTATGCCTATGATTCTTCCACTGGTGCCAAGATTCTGTGTGGTTGTAAAGGTGCATCTTCCTTCCGTATCAAGACTTGCTAAATTGACATCACCCATGTTTCAATCACACTCAGGGCCAATCAAATTGCTAGAAAGGGTTAGAGACTTTAATGAGGACCTCAATGACCAGGCTCTTTTAATAATAGCTCTATAATTTCGCTGTTGATTTTCTGATTTAGAGTAGCTTTGGCCTTTCTTTTTTCACTGCCTATAGAACGTTACAGAAATCCTATTATGAACGACAGCAGAGAAGACAGTATGTGAACCCATCCTAATGGTACTCCTCTACCACCATGGGCAGAGTAAGTGAACACGTTTTTATTCTCATACCTTCTCCACTCTACATTTCACAGAGCAGGAAAGAAAATCTTTGGTGTGACAGCAATGTCATTCTCAATTTTCCCTGAAACTCCTATCCCAGTGTGTAACAAGACACAAATTTTGCAAATTCTACTCCCTATGGGAAGAGGAGACAGTTTGTAGAGGTTTGTTGCATGCTAGGTTGTCATAAATACATTCTCAGGAGCAGACTCTGAAATGAGTGGCATTCGATATTGGGGATTATAACACTTTTGTGTGATATGGGTGTTTAGCCTGCATGTATGTCTGTGTACCATGTTCATGCAGTTCTTGTGGAGGCCAGAAGAGGGTTGCAGAACCCTTGGAACTGTAGTAACAGATAGTTGTTAGCCACTCTACAGGTGCTGAGAACAGTTAAGAGTAGCCAGTGCTCTTAACTGCTGAGCCATCTCTCCAGTGCCTGATCTTCATATCTCTTTCTTAGTCTTGGCTAGCCTGAAATTGAGATGATTACTGTCAACATTTTATCTATTGCTAGGTTAATTTCACCTAGAGGCTTGCACGGTGAAGTAATTGATGATTCCATTGTGCAAACTGGAGTTGGATTTTTCCCTGATACCCTGTTTAGTTAGAGTCCTAGCCCTTATAGATAGCTTTTGCCTCATAGCTACTTGCTTTCCATTCTTATTGCCATTGGTCTTGTTTCAATACATGCTCAGAGCTTGCACTTTTTATTTTATGTTAAGAGTGCCTGTCTAGATGAAGGAACACTGGATCAGTGTTTTACAAAGTACTTTTTGTTGTGGAAAAAGCTGGAGTGTTTCCCAGCTTTCTGATTATATTCAGGTGTCTGAATCAAGTATCAGAGGGTAGAGAATGCATTCCTTCCCCCATATTTTAGAGGATGCCTTTCTCTCATATAAAGCACAGTCTCTATTTGATGGAAGGCTTAGTAGAATTTTCTCAAGTCAGCTTTATCTAGTTCAGAATGAGTCTATCGGTCTTGATTCCTAGCTCAAGTCTGTATGACTTCATTTACCATCCTGTACATCCGTGTTTCCGCTGTGTTTTCATCTGTATCATAGTGAAAGGTTGAGAAAGGCCACTCTGGGAGCTGTTGCCAGGCATTATTTAAACCAGGCATCCTGAAGGCTGTTCATCATCTCTTCTTGTTTCAAAGGTTCAGATGCCTCTGCTTAAATCCTTCTCCCTGCATTGACTTCGGCATGGTAGAAATATAATTATTCCTATGGCTACTGCAATATGATTATTGATTGTTGAAATGCTTCTTTGCTTAGATAGATAGTAAAGACAGAATGTGTTCCTGTTTTAAAAAAGAGACGAAATGAAGGTTCTTCATTCACTCTTAACTACTAGTTATCATCATCAACGTTGTTAAAGAATTGTCTGGGTTCTGAAGGACGCTGTGCATCTTTATCCACCTCTCCTGTCTCCCAGGAGTTCCCCAGAGAGATAGGATCTGAGAGGACAGTCTTTTCCATCAAAGTGTGTATGTCACAGGCCACTTCCAGAAAGGCAGGTCTGCTGCTGCTGCTGATGTGTAGTCTCTCTGGAAGAAGGGACGTAAGCCAATGCCCAAGCTTTGTACACACAGATAGATGGAACTCTGAGTTAATAGGGGTGGGGAGTTTCTGGCCTTTAAGATGAGAAGAGTTGGGGGCTATGTAGATATCTCAGACAGTAAAGTGTCCCTGAATTTATTCCCCAACACTCATCTAAAACCAGAAACGGTGACACATGTTTGTACTTTCAGTGATGGGGAAGCAGAGACAAGAGAATCCCTGTGACCTGCAGGCCACCCAGTCTTGCCCAATTGTCAAGTTTGAAGCTTAGCAAGAGGCTCTTTCTTAAGGAAAAAAACAAAGGGGATGGCATGAAAAGCAATCCAAGAGTATAAAACATTTTGTTCTCTGTCCTCTACATTCTAGCGCAGGTGCACACAAACACACACACACACACACACACACACACAAGAGGGGTGGACAGAGACGGAGAGACAGAAAGAGGCAGAAACAGACAGACAGACAGATAAGACAGATAAGAAGTAAAATCTTTCCAGATGATGTGATGTGATAGAGTGTGAGAGTGTAGGGTGACTTGTTCATAGGAACCAGAGGTTAGGAGAAACAGAATAAGGAAAGAGAAACCTGGACATCAACCCAGTCACAAAAACCTACAATCTGCTCTGCCTACAGGATGTATTTAGTGGTGCAGAACTTAGGGGAGTGATCAACCAATGTCTGGTTTAACTTGAGGCCCATGCCATGAGAGGGATCCCATGCCCTACACTGTCTGGATGGCCAGGAACTGGAGGCCGGATAATCTAGGGACCTAGGATAGAACCAAATACTACTGATCAAAATCCACAAAATGATTCCTAATAGGATTCTGCTGTACTCACAGACTGGTGCCTTTCCGTTCAGTCATCATCAGAGAGGCTTTCTCCTGCAGCAGATGGGAGCAGGTGCAGAGACTGACAGTCAGACATTATGCAGAGAGAGGATGTAAATTGGAGGTCTATCTGGTTCCTCCCGTCAGCGCTCAGGAACCTCATGGAAGTGTGGGGGAGATTGTAGGAGTCAGAAAAGATGAAGATCACCAAGAGAACTGAATCGACTAAGCAGGGCTCATATGGAGCTCACAGAGACTTAAGCAGCAAGCACAGGGCCTACGAGGGTCTGCACCAGGTCCTCTGTGTATGTTTATGGCTGTTAGCTTGATGTTTTTGTGGGACTCCTAACAGTGGAGCAGGTGTATCTCTGACTTTTTTTCTTGCTCTTGGGACTCTTCCTTCTATTGGGTTGCTTTGTCCAGCCTGTTCATGAGGGCTTTCACTATGTCTTATTACATCTTGTTTCATCACATTTGGTTGTTGTCTCTTGGAGGTGTGCTCTTTTCTGAAGGGAAATGGAGGGGGAGTGGATCTGGGGGAGAGGGAAAGTTGAGGGTAGCTTGGGAGGAGTGGAGGTAGGGAAACCTTGGTCTGGATATATTGCATATATTGTATGAGAGAAGAACCTATTCTCAGTAATCAAAACTGATGTGACTCTGGGGGAAAGATGAAAATGGGAGAGGACGTGTTGCACTGGTGAGGAGGGTGGGCTGGGGTCAAGAGCAGCTTGCACCCATGAGAGCAGGGTGTGAGGACCAGCCAGAGCCTCAGGCTGGGTGGGAGGAGTGTGTGAGAATGAGGCTGAGCAGGGAGAAAGGGGCTGTGACTGGAACTAACCACAGGAGAAGCTTTGTAGGCTAAGAATATAGTCAGCACACAGGCAACAAAGGGAGAAAATGATATTGATAGCTTAAAAAAAATCAAAGACATTTTAATTACATACTATTGATAAGATATGCTGAAAAATCATTTTCTCTCTGCTTCTTGGCACAGCTCCCTGTTTGTAAGTTCTGAGCCTGAATAGAGCTGATGGAGCAGAGAGTGAGTCCTTGGTTCTGGATCCTTCTCTGGAAGAGAATTCTAATGTCCTAAGAGTGCTATTGATTATCACTCTTGGGCCTTTGTGCCATGTTATATGGCAAATTCACAGGACCCTCAGAATCAAGCCTACTCAATGTGAAGTTTGTTATTAGGAACATCTGTGGGAGGACTGGAGATGACCTGGTCAAATGCAGAGACCCTCAGATAATTCGTGATCTGGAGCTCATTTTCCCTCCTGTCCCAACTGATTGTCCAGAAGAGACAAGACCTATTTGCTCTGACAGGACACCCCTTCCTCTAACTTGAAAATAACCCCGACGAAGACCTACTCAAGACACAAAGCAAGCTCTCTGCTCCTTTCGAAGACACCTACTTAGGGCATGAAGCAAGTTCTCTGCTCCTTTCTGAGGCTTGTAGTGACTACTGGGAACAATGGCTTCCACCTTCACACTTGAGTCATGTAACTTTGCCAGAGAGATGGATAGCTCCAGCGACAGATGCTGTCCCCATGGAGGCCATCTTTTCATTGTGCTGCCTTTCACGCCTTCCCCACACCCTACCAATCTGTGATGCTCAACATGCACTGGTCTGTGAAAGAATCTGTGCACATACAACTTTCCCTCTGCTTTCCAAAACAAGATAAGTCTGGAGAAAGACTCATAGTCATATTTCACTGAAGTCTTTTGCTAAATAAATTATAGGCAGCTATAATTCATTATGCTTTCAATTAACAATTAATTATGTACAAGAGAGAGAAATGTTTCATTAAGACTAAGAAACAACATGTATCATTTGTAGTTGGCACTTTCCTCTCACTCCAGAGGGAAAGGATTTATGGGCTACAGATTGCATGAACCAGCTTTGTTTTGGAAAACACAAAGCCAGTTGTATCCATAGTCATAATGACAACCTGGACTCAGGGAGCTTGGATCACTTACTTGGAAAACTTAGCACCAAGGTACCACATTTCCTGAAGTAGAAAGAAGCCACATACAGATGAATTCATCATTTATAGCAGAGATCTCAAAACCCAGTCCTCTTCCTCAGCTAGCCAAGTTATGAGGAAGAGTCAAGCAGACAAAGGCAGAACAAGGGAGTCCTCTGCTGCTTTGTGGATGCCCCATGTTGGTAAGGGCACATGGGTACACAGAGAGGCACTCGAAAGACCAGGAGGACATCTCTTGTTCCAAAGCAGAAGCTCTCTTCAGTGGCCTTTGGGAGAAGAGGGAAAATACCCTCAAACTGGATACAATGATCTGGTAGTAAGCTCTGGTACTAAGTTTCTTTTCCTGGGAGATCTGAACTGTTTTCCTAGAATAGTGTCCCCCACCCTTCTTAGCAGAGTTACACATTCCTCGGCCTTGACCTCCCCTCCCTCACTCTAGGTTGGCTCTCTGAACATAATTTTGTGCCAAATTGGCAGTCTTCCTTTGAGACCCCACAATGTGATCAGGAAAGCCGGCAAGGAGCTGAGCACTCTCTGGGAAATCTTACATGGAGATTCTCTTTCTTATGCTTGCTGTTATTCTCACTATAAACAATGACCACACTTCTATTGCTGTTTATCATGGGCACAGCATGAATGGCTTTATACATATGTCCTAACCTAATGTAACAACAGTATGGACTTATGCTGCTATTGTTTCCATTTTATAGACGTGGATATTAAAGCCAGAGTAGCTGAGGACTCATGCACCATGACCCAGTTATTAAGCAGCAAAGCTAGAATTCTCACCTGACCATCTTCCTATGTGAAACACACCACTGTCAGAATGTGCAGGAAATCCAAAGCAGTATAGAAGGAAAGAGACTTGGAAGGAGAAGAAGTGCCATGAGTCTGTAATCAAGTTTGTTCTGGAGCTGGAAATATCTGCATGTAATTAGGTGACTTTTTTTTACTAAAGCCATTTTGAGACTGGCTTTCTGTCCCTTACAATTGGAAGGAATATCAAGTTTATATCAAGAAATAGGCCCTGAGAGTGTCAGGCACTGATGTCGCTTTCCTGAACTGACACACAGGGAAGGCTAATGAGAGGACTCAGCACATTTAAGTTGGAGCGATTAGCACAATCCCTATACTCTGACACATCCACAGGCTGACTTGTCTCGCGCTGGATTTTAAGCTTTAGGAATCCTGGAAACGGGCAGTATGTTGCTTTGGTCCCTTCCTCGAAGTCTTCAGTAAGGCCTATTCTAAGGACACGTAGCAAAACACTGTCAAACTCAAAGGCTCGAAACACACATTTATGGTGACTTTCCATAGTTCTCTGAGTTGTCTCGGCTCGCTGGTGTTTCTCACAGACTATCATGTGGCTGTCTGGGATGGCTGCAATATGCTGATCTGGGAACTAGGTGGTTTATTGCTGGGATCTGGGATAGGCTGTCAGTGTGAGGGACTTCACGGTAGTCTTTCCAAAACACGGCAGCTGGATTTGAAGATGGAATGTCTCAAGCATTCCCCAAAAGTCTGTACCACCTTGTTTTCTGCAGATTTGTGTGTCATTGTTTGCTGAGATGGAGCGTAAGGTAGAAGGGTGCTATTGCAGAGAGGGGTAAGCTGACCACCAAAACCTGACTCAGGGGGCCTAACTGTCTGGTCCATATGAGTCTGAAAGACGGAACTTTCGGGGGGCTCTGGTGACGCTGATGCTTTGCAGACTGAAGGGGAGCAAACCGAACAGAATACCTTGGAGCATTAGAAAAAAATGCATTTCTAACAAAGAAACTCAAATCTGCCTGTGCCTGGCCTGTGATTACCAACTCCCAGGTGAGCAGGGAGAGGCTGTTACTTTAAGTGAAATTTCCTTTGTTCCTAGTTAGGTCAACTGTCTTAACATGTTTATGGATTATTTTTATTTTTTTCTTCTTCTATTACTTTCTTAACCATTTGTTTTCTATTGGGTGGTTACTTTGCCATTATAAATTTGAAAATATTTTCATATTTTATAGATATCACCTCTTTACCATACAGCTATTATAAATGTTTTCCCAAAGTCTATCTTTTATCTATTAATTTTATCAATTATATAATTCTCCATTAAAATTTAATAATTTAATCTATTTTTTAATTCAAATATTTTAAAGGTATCATTAATTTCTACTAGTTGTTTTGCCATTGTTTAGAAGTTTAGAAACTCCTAGGAGGCTTTTTAAAAGTTCAGCTTGAAATGGTGGGTCTAATTCTACCTTAGGTCCAAGAAACTACTCAGAAACTAGAAATAAGAAAAACTAGAATGGTGAAAAAGACTGAGGTGTGACTCCTTCAAGGAACAGCATAGCGAGGGGGAAGCTAGCAATGGTTATTAGTGCTCGTGGCTATGGTGGCAGCTGGAATCCAAGGGAGAATTTCAAAGACTGATACTTACAGTAGGTAGCATTGTGTGTTTTTGCCCCTGTAGCCTGTGCTGGCAAATCGATAAGTGCCTCAAGCTAATGAAAAAGACTTTGGCTGAGAGGGCCCTGGTATGTGACCCCTTTCCCTTGTCCCTTCCCCTTAGCTTTCCATGCTTTTTGGTGCTTACTCTCATTGTCTCATTTCTTCTCATTCTTTATTCTCTTCTTTCCTCTCTGGTTCTTTCCTCCTCCTCTTCCTTTTCTTCCTTCTTGTCCTCTCCCTCCTCCCTTCCCCTTCTCTTCCTCATCCTCATCTTCCTTCTCCTCTCCTTGTTCCGTTTCCTCCCTTGGATCTTGGTCCCATGGATACTAGATTTAGAAGTTGTCTTGGGACTGCCCAGAGCAAAGCTCAGCTCCTGTTTATGCTGTAGGGTTGCTGGCTCCTTCTTTTGTAGGCACCACTGCAGGTTTCTGTTGGGAAGACGGGAAACAATGAACTAATGGGTGAACAACTATCAAATCTCCCGTCTCTTCCTTTGTGAAGAGTCAGAACTTTTTCCTGAGACCCTTATTCTAAGACCGCCTCTCCAAACTCTTGGAAGAATTCTTACAAAGAAACAGATGCACTCATACAATTATAGCATGACCTTGGTCTCAGGCATCTGGAAGACTCAGTTGTGTTTAGGGCAATTGTATCCATTGTAATCACCAAGGGTATTTCCCAAAGGTGCATAAAGTTAGTCATTACCTGGTGCGAAATAGTTGAGAAACACACACTTTGGTCTCTATCCTGGGTTCCTAACAGAGAGTTCCTAAAACCTTATTGGTTGGGACTCTAGGAAAATCTTTTGTTATAAAATTTGTTTTTTTTAATCCAGTTTTTCTCGTGGAGGCTTTTAAAATATTTCTAATTTCAATTTATTTAATCAATAATAACAATAATAGTACTTATTACTATTGTAATAAGGGATGTGTATGAATCAGCATGAGGTGGGTGTATGTACAAGTGTGGAGGCAAGAGGATAGTTTTCAGCAGCTGGTTCTTCTACTGTGGAATTCAGTGATTGAGCTCATATTGTGGTACTTTTCCTGTAAGTACTTCACTCACTAGGCTGTTTCACTGGCCCTAAACCCTACAATTTCCCAACTAATGTGATCTTCTTTCTTTCTTTTTTCTTTTCCTTTTTTTTCATGCTGGCCTCGAACTCACAGAGATTGGCCTGCCTCTCCCTCTCGAGTGCTAGGATTAAAAGCGTGTGTCACCATTGCCCAGCTTCTTATCTATCTTGGAATTGCTTGAGTGATAGAAGCATCTCTTCTAGTGTTATACTCCTCATGTGCTTCTGGAAAGTTTGAGGGTAGGGATCATTGCTGGGGGGACAAAGAGTGATTAGGGGGTTGGAACTTTAAGTCCCATTCCATGACCTCGAAGAAGGGAGAGGTGATGAAGGCTGAGCCGAAGATCAATGGCTAGCAGTGCAGTCAAACTTGACTATGTAGTGGAGGTTTCACAGAACTGGGCGAAACAGGTGGGAGAGCTTCCAGACTGCTGAGCAAGCAAGTGAAGGTCCCTGCTCTGGTGTGCCTATCTGGAGAGAGCATAGAAGTTCTGCATTTCTTCTCACACCTTGCCCTATGTGGCTGTTCCATCTGCTGGCCCATCTGTGTCCTTTACAATCCCTTCTATAATAAATGGATAGATTTTAGCACAGTGAGTCATACCTATGGAAGGGGTCTTGGACACTTCTAGTATATAGTCAGGTTTCAAGAAGTTCCTGAGTCCCTGGTGGCCTAAACTTTTGACTGGCATCTGAATTGAGACCAGTCTTATGGGATCAAGACCTTGAAAAGTGGGAAGAAACTATACTTTCAGGTAGTGTTGAATTTGAATTGCATTTCCAGACACTCATCCGCTGTCCAACTGGAGTGCTGTTTAGAGCGTCTGGAAAAACCCACACATCGTCTGGTGACCAGAGGTAACACGTTCTGAGTTGAGAACTGTGTGTTGAATTAGTTTTGACCACGTAAGAAAATTAGTAGTCATGCTGTTGGCTAGTTTATATTGTCATTTATTCAACTCTTTTGAGTAAGATTGGCGTTTGGTGAGGAAGAACATATACACACCATGGTTGTTTTAAGACAAGGCTTAAAGTGTAAGAAATAGAAAAGTTCAAAACCAGTGCTTGTGTACATAAACAGAAGCACTATAGGGACAGAGGCGGGAAAGGGAAATATCCCAATCAATAGTAGCATATCCATGGTTTTCCACCACTGTGGAAAACTGCAAAAGACTACTTCAAGCCAGAAAGATTCATTTTTGGCTCACAGTTTCAGATCAAGATTTTCTGGCTCCATTGTATTTAGTCAAGGTAGAGACCTCATGGTGAAAGAGAATGGTGTAGGAAGGCTGCTTACTTCATGGTGTTCAGGAAGAAGGGAGGGTGGAAGAGAAAAAGTCAACACACCTCTTTCAAAGACATGCCTCCAGTGACCCCGTTTCTCAAGAGCGACCCATCTCCTAATAGCCCACTCAGCTATGAGCTCATCAATGGATCAGTCTTTCGATGAGGGAAGTTGGTGGCCTCATGATCCAGTCACTATTTAGGGACCAAACCTTTAACATACCTAAAAGGCTTTCAGGGCATTGTATGTATAAACAGTATTTGCCATCATGCATCACGCACTATGCTAGGCACTCCAAACATATTCTCATTATTTACAACCACTGTGTATGATTTCACACCATTTATGTTTGCCATTCCATTAGGGTAAATAAAACACTAAGTGGGAACATGATTGCTCAAAACAAAAAAATATATCCAAGTCAGAGCCCAAACAGTAAGGTAAGTAATCCTAGTCCTGGGCTCTGGGCCTGCTTCCTCCACAAGGCTGCATCTCAACTGTATGCTACAGATTGGAACACATCCAGATATATGTGCTTAGCTTCCAGGGAAAGGGGAAAATAGGAATCAGATATTCTGGCAATGGACCAGGTAGGGCTTATTCTGCTGCTGCCTACTAGGAATCCTAATGATTCTAAAATTGCTAGAAATGAACAGCTTGTCGTGGCCTAGACACAGGAAGATAAATCGATGGAATGAAAGAGTCCCAAGACACCAAGATATATGAAATATTAGTTTATAAAGAGAGAACATTTAAAAATCATTGGTTATATGATTGATTATTCTAAAATATTGATTTTAGAAAACTTTGGAAACCAATACAAAGTTAGATCTCAACCTCATAGATTATATAATTATTTGTAATGGATAAAGGGCTAAAAAAAAGTCTAAACGGAATAGAATAATAAAAAGCTATTGAGATCCTTTAACAGTTTGGTGGCAGGGAAGGTATTTTTAATCTAAATAAAAAAACTTAAAAGTTACGAGGAAAAAACACCTGCCACCTTGGCAATATATAATTTTAACCACCTGAGCTGCCAAAGTTTTAGAATATACTTAAATGCATTAAAGAAAATGTACAAATATGCAATAATTTGCAATCCAAATACTAAGCCTAGACTTAATATCCAAATATGTGGAATAGGATCTTATAATTAATCTAAGTAGGTCATGAATAAGAATAAATGCTGCAAGATATATCAATATTCAAACAAAATAAAATTAAGTGGCTAATGCAAATTTGCAGACATATGAAGAAACTTTAGCAACGGCAAGGAAGCTTGAGTTCATATAACAACATGGTACCATGGATTCCCTCTCTCAAAGCTAAGTTAGACCCAGAACCAGTGTGGTTTGGCTGTAAGACACCAGAAGAAAGATGTGTTTGCCTACATTCTGTTATTTTCTCAGCATCTCAGCCAGTTTTGGAAACTGCTTTTCAATCAAGCGCCTGGGACACGAATATTTTTACAGAGCCTTGTCAACAGAAAGCAAGACATTCAAAGGGAGGACCACAGTGGTTTAATTTTATTAAAATTTTATTAAAAAGTGAGGAGATGGTAATGTTAAAAACAATCCTGTCTATGTCCCTAGGTTTCTTCCAGTGGTAGCATCTGATAGTATCAGTAAAGTTAAGATCCAGAACTTTCTTCAGTTACAAATGCCTCCTTTCCTGTAGATCTATCTATACCCACCTGGCTCATTCTCACTTCCTCCAGTTCATGTTCCATTTGGAGGAAGGTTGTACAGCAGAATTGCACACTCTTTGGGGTTGACTTTCTTTGTTCAGCACAGTGTTCTCTAAGCGTCAGCAGCTTCTCTGTGCATCCACAGATTCACCTCTTGCCATTTCAGTAGTTTCCACAGTGTGAACATATTACAGTGAACAATCCTTGGAGGCTTTTTCCTTTTTTCGAAGTTGCGAGTGTTACAGCTCTAGAAGGAGAGGTGTCCTGACTTATTGGAAGGTCAGTCTGTACCTGAAACTGGGGTGCAGTGGAGATGGTCTCCCCAGTAGGATGTCGCACTCCTGCTCCTCTTCTAGGGAGAGCTACTACAGCTGAGCTCTGCTACACCACCCCCACCTTTTATGGTGCTTCCCAGAAGGAATCTGCTTCTTCTCTCCAGCTGAAGATGTTGCTTCTTCTGCTTCACTCTGCTAAAGGGGAAACCCCTGTGGAAATGTAGCAATCTCTTCCAGCTCCCTTGACAAGTTGTTACTTTTTTCAGCTCAGCCTCCCTAAGGAAAGTTCTTCTGCTTTGTAGCAGTGAAAGATCTTCACCCAAAACTCTTTTAAGAAAGAGATTTATTTGGGAAGGAGGAATCCAGGAGACTGGCTGCCTCTGCCAGGGTGGGAAAGGACAGTCAGCAACTGAACAGGCAGAGGGGCTTATAGAGGGCTCTCAGGGGCAAAGTTTTTCCAGGGAGAAGATTGTCTGCTCAGGGATTGGTTAGTTTTCCGTCTCAGGGATTGGTTGGTTTAGTTGATCAGGGGCACCAGTTGGCTCTGGTTTCAGGGCCAAGCTGTTTCTTTCGCTGGTCCCTTATATCCTTTTGGCTCTATTTTCAGGACCAGGGTGTATTTCTTTCACTGGCTCTGGTACCAGGGCCAAAGAGTGTTTCTGGTTTCAATGCCAGGGTGTGTTTCTTTGCTTCTGGGTACAGGGCTAACGTGTTTCTTTCACTAGGTGGGGTTTCAGAGATGGGGTAGGCTTCTTTCACTAGTTCTGGTGTCAAGGCCAGGGTGGGTGTCTTTGGCTGGCCCGTTTATCCTACAAAAGTAGTATTTCCCCCCCAGTTTAGAGCTAATATAAAAGAAGCTGCAATGAGCTTTTATTCATAAGTTTTTCAACACTTATTTGTTGGTTTGTTTATTTATTTAGTATATATGGGGTGACTAAAAGGACAACTTGGGGATGTCTGTTCCTCATTTTTGAATGGAGAATATATTCTTATTGGAACATTAAAAATAAAATAAAAACATGTGTGGGGATTGAATGAGAAACATTCTCCAGAGGCTCACATCTTTGAACCTGGTGTACTGAAGGTGTTGAGGATGATATGGAATCCATAGGCGGTAGTAGGCCACTGGGAATGGGCTTTTTGAGTGCACAGCTTCACTCCACTTCAGATGTTCTCTGCTTCCTGGATACAGCTGAAGATGTGATGTCATTTCATGCTCCTGCTCCCTACTGCCATATTTCCCCCATCACTATGGACTTTCTGAAACCACAACTCAAATAAACACGTTCTTCCATAAGCAGCTGTTGATCATGGTGTTTCCTCATCACAGCAGACAATTAATTCCCTATGTTCCTGGATGTCATCCTCACCAGTACCACGTGAAGACAGGTAGAGTGGAGAACTCAAGGAACTCATTGCCATGCTATTCTTCCAGTTCTGAGGTCCCTAACCGTGCTCCCTTCTGCTCATTAACCTTCACAGCCTTCTCGTGTCTTTTAAAATACATACCATCCAGGACACTTAGCTCTGTTTAGCAGAGGAATTAGGGAAAAGCTATCAGTCTGGTTTCTTCAGAGTAACGTTATAATTAATTTTAACTCTGTTCATCTGGGTTCCTCTCATTAGTCTTTATGTCATTTTGAGACACAATCATGTTGTTTATATTTTCTGAAGAATTATTTTATCATGCTTCAAAAGAAAAGAGAGAACTAAATTAGGCTTTTAATAGAAATTTAGTAAAATATATTAACATAATCAATATGAATTATGGAAAAAGTCATGGCTATATGTTAGTAAGACATATCCTAAAATATGTGATGCTATACTTATTCCTATTTATCTTTTAAGATCTAATAATTTTCCACTTTTAAGTTGAATATTTTTTATTATTAAAATTATTCCTAAGAAATTTATCCTATTGACTCTTTACCATGGACCAGCTGTAGTCATGCATCATTTAATGATGAGGGTGATGTGAGAGTATTCTAAGAAAAGTGCCATTAAGTGACTTCATCATTGTGCATTAGGTGATTCATCATGGCTTCCACTTAAAGAAACAAGAATGTGAGAGGCTGCTGGTAGATTGATGTTAAGCATTGTTTGTAAGAAAAAGGACTATGCTATAAAAAATGATAGAAACTACAGCACAGTGAATATATAAAACTGGAACAAAGTTGTTTATTTTCATTATCAAGTACCATATACTTTACATAATTATATGTGCTGTACTGTTATAAAAATAAAACCTTCAGCGGAGTAGGTGCGCTTATGCCAGCATTATAATAAACATACAAATATGTGTTTCCCTGTTCCATTATGATAGCAATAATTTCAGTGGGTGATAGGAATTTTAAGCATCATTACAATTTTATGGTACCACCATCACATATGAAGCTCACCACTGATCATAATTGTGTTTTTCTCCATCTATGTCTATTATATATAGATGATATTGATTTTATATACCTACATTTCAGGTATCCATTGGGTAAGATACCAGACACCTCATTAAATATGCTTGTTTTCTCGGTTATTTGCTCCTAATATTCATAGAATAGTCATCGTATCATTTAATGGTCAAATAACTACTATTGAAGGAAAAAATGTGGGAATGAGTGAATAAAGGTCAACTTGTCCACAAAATTAATTAAGAACTGCCTATGTAATTAAGTTAACTTGAATAAATTACCACTAGGAAGGGAACGTGAGAACTACAAAAGGCAGTTCTAAGTCCATTTTCCTGAAACACCAAAATTTATCTATAGCAGCAGCTATGCACATTTAAATTTATATATGGAGGATGCAGATATATCAGATAAGGTTTGGAGTGGTGAGCGAGAAGAAATTGTGAGGGACAAAGCAAGGCCAGAAGTATGTAAGACAGTAGGGTGCTCTTCATCATAGAAACAACTCACGTGATTCAGTTTCTCTCCCACTGAGCTAGGCAGGGCTGTGTGAAGAGACCCTGGAAGTGAGAGCCAAAGCAACATAGTGGTGGTGGTAATTTCAGATTTGATTTTTATTTTTGCTTTCATGAATCACTCAAAATGCTCACTGTGAAAATGTAAGATTGTAACACAGGATTAAAGTTTTTAGCAGAAAGCTTAAGAATAAAAACAAAATGTCATAAGAGAGAGCCCAGCTAAAGAGCCAATCTAGCCTTTTGCAAATCTTACCTCTACTGAAGTTTCTTTAATGTAAAACAACAAACAATGGTAAATGAAATAAATTCCAGAAACTTAACTGATTATTCAAAATTAAAGAGGTCCCAAAGGCTTGGGAAATGAAAATAATATCAGTATTTCTCAATGAATCTTCTCAGATAGTCCTGGGGGAGTCAGTGTGAGCAAGGATAATTTTTCTTTTTTCTAATTGTATAAGCAGAGTGCAAGAGATTTATTCAATTTCAATGTGGTCATATTGGGAAGAGGTACGAAGACAGGAGTGACCCTCCTCTTGCCCCTGCCCAATTTATCTTCAGAATCCTAACATGAGGGTAAGAAAATACGAGAGAGAGAGAGAGAGAGAGAGAGAGAGAGAGAGAGAGAGAGTAATTGGAACAGAGACAGAAATTTGCAAAGCTAAGGCCCTCAGTGGGATCCACACCTATTGTTCTCAGTTCCAGTGTCTTCCAGGTTCCTCTGTTGAGTAGTAAATATTTCTGCAAGAGACAAGATCCTCCTCTGCCTGCTCCCAGGGGTTTAGTCTTTTCTCTCATCTCCAACTCCCAATGAGATTACCTAGAAAATTTTAATTTGGTGGGTTCTGTTCAGTTTCTTCAGTGGTCAGATAGCAAAAGGCAAGGAAACAAATGGCTCTTTAGGATGTATTCATTCCAGCCTGGCATAACAGTGAGAAACATACATTTCCCCACTCTTTGTTTTATCATCTCATGTTTTTTATTTCTGTATTTTCTTTTATTTTCCATTTATTGAAAAGAGTTTTTTCCCACATAATCTATCTTAATTACAGTTTCCCCACTCCCTATGCCTTCTTGTTCTTCCCCAAGTCCCTTCCCACCAAGATCCATCTTTTTTCTTTTTCTCATTAGAAGCAGGTTTTTAAGGCATAATAATAAACTAAAACTAAAATTGAATTAAATAAAACAAAACTAAAATAACGGAATAGAATAAAACAAAGAGAAGGAAAAAATAACAAGAAAAGGCACCAAAAAAGAGAGCAGAGATAGACTTTAAGACCAACTTGTTTACACATAGATATCCCATAAAACCCTTAAATATATATAAATAAAACCCTTAAATATATAAATAAAATAAAGTAAAAATAAAAAATAAGAGATTAGAAAAAAAGAAAATCCTTGACATGATTTTATGAGACAGGAACCTCCAAGAAGTTTTGAGTTCATTTTCTGCTGACCATCTACTGCTGATCGTGCAGCCTGATGGAAGTTTCTGCACCCCAATAAACCTCTCTACCGATGCAATAATTTAAATCAGACCAAATCAAACTGAACTGGAAAAATCCCAGGTTTAATGGATACCAAGGCTCCTGGGTGGCCATCCAGACCCCTAGAGAGAAGAAAGGGAAGGAAGACCAGAAAACTATTATGCCCATATCTGCAAAGTCCCCACAAAAGCCAACAAGGAGACTGAGTCCTGTATGTAAAAGCAAAGAGCCTTTATTTTAATCAAAGTTTGCAAATTTGGTCTTTCTGCATGTCCAACGTATTGGAATAACTGGAGAGTGCCGAGCTCAGTTAGAATTGGGTTTTTATAGTAGTAAAGGTGGGGTGTCCTGGTGAGTGTGTTCTGGCAGGTGGTCCTATCTACAGCAGCTGGAATGCTAGGCACTTCCTTTGGATGGTCTGTTCTTGGGTGGAGGTGCTGTAATCTCTGCTTGTGGTTCCTCTTGCAACCAGGCATTGCCTCAGTGTAAACTACTGAGACTCAGACCTCCATTTAAATTTACTGATGGCGAGTTCTACTCTGGCAGGTGATAATGGTTGGAAGTAAAGAACTTTCCTTTGGGTGACTTCGATAGTTAGCTTATCATGGCTGGCCCCCATGAAAACCTCTGGAGAATAAATACCCTTTGGGGTGGTCTTGAGCATCTCTGAGGAGGGGGTCATTGTTTGGTGGACTTTCTCAGAGATGAAGTGTAGTGATGAGGTGAGCAGGCCTGCTTTTTGTCCTGCCTGGCTCCCAGT
>LOJH01014160.1:1160-21099 GCA_001685095.1 Ellobius talpinus | reverse complement strand
CATTGTTGTCTAAGTTCTCTGAGATTGTGGTTTGTAGGCTGGTTTTCTTTGCTTCATGTTTAACAACCACTTCTGAGTGAGTACATGTGATAATTGTCTTTCTGGGTCTGGGTTACTTCACTCAAAATGATGTTTTCTAGCTCCATCCATTTGTCTGCAAATTTCAATATGTCATTATTTTTTTCTACTGTGTAGTACTCCATTACGTAAATGTACCACATTTTCTTTATCCATTCTTCAGTAGAGGAGCATTTAGATTGTTTTGATCATATTTCCCCTCCCACAATTCCTCCCAGAGCCTCCCCACCTCTCTATTCACCCACCTTTGTGTACCCTTGCTCTCTCAAAAAAAATCTATATACCAAAACAGATACCAAATCAAAAAACAGAAAACCAAAATCAAAATCAAACATGCAAAAAACCAGTAAGTCAAAAGATGCTCAAACAAAACAAAATGGAAGAAAAAAATTTACAGAAAAGAAGCTCATTTTGTGTTGCCTACTTGCCTTATTATTCAAGGACAGGCTCCTCCCTGGATAAAACTGATTCTCCTTCAGCAATCATTAATTGCTTGTAGTTCTTCATCTAGGCATGTGCACTGTGAGTTTTTTCTTTTGGTTTGTTTACTTATTGACTAATGGTTGGGTTTACTAGTGGCATGCATCTTTTTTCTTTTCTTTCTTCTAAAATTATTTTTTGAACTTTTGGGAGATTGAATCTAGGTGTTCACACATACTAGGAAAGTACCCTCACTCAGTTATATTCCTCGCCTAATGATTCTGAAAACAGAAAGGCTACTTTCTTTTGTGTGGATGTGGGAAAAAGTACACATCTCTGCTTTCTCTTTCCTAGGCAAGTCATTACACATTACTATATCTCGAAGCCAATATGATAATCAAGTAGAGAGAGCTGAGTAGGCTTGGGTGGGGGGAGGTCCAAACGCTCAAGGTCTTTCTTTTCTCTGCTTTTCACTGGTTCCCCCCAACAGTCTGATGCTTAGTAAGCAGTTTCTTTTATGTATGGGAATGGCAAGTAATTGGGAGTGGGGGCCGACTGACAGGTTTAAGTACCCAACACTAGCCCCTTAAAGGGAACTAGGGAGATATGCCTTGTGAGTGAACCTCTGAGAAAAGCCAGAAATTAGGTCAAATTATTTATGGGATTCCCACTAGAGGCAGGCGTCTCTTAAGAAGCCTTTATGACGTTAAAAAAGAAGAAAAAGAAGGCTGGAAGTAAAATATTTTTTAGATGGAATGATGGGAGAGCAATAACAAGATCGACAAGAATAACAAAAATAACAAGAAGATGTGACCTTAGCATTTAGGCCCTCCACATACCAGAGTTTAGGAAAACGCTGAGGTGTATAGGATGTTCTGGATCGAACGGAGCCATGTCTGTAAAGCCTGGGAGTCTGTCCTTCAAGTTGTCTCAGAGTCAGGCTTGTTTTCCCAGAGCAACGATTCTCAATCTTGACTGTATATTAGAATCACCTAGGGAGCTTTTAAAAATCAGCACCCCTCCTTTGAAGATGATGACTCACTTGGTGAGATAGGGCCAGGATGCCAGTATTTTTAATGCTCCCTAGGGAATTCTGTTGGGCTGCTAAGGTTGAGGACTGCTGCTCTGGAGGAGGCCTGCAGGCTCAATGTGACGCCATTTGGGCCACAGGTCAAGTGACTGGATGTTTTTGGAGGTAAAGGGGTGGGGAATGCACACTGGCCTCTAAACTAGGTGAAATGGATTTGGGACATTTCTGCCACTGCTCTGCTGTGTGATCCTTGTCAGGTCCCATGTCTCTCTCTGAGTCACCATGCCTCTACCAGTACGATGAAGTATCAGACTCAATGCCCTGTGAAGGTTCTTTTTTTTAAATGTTCTGTTTTAAGATATATTTTATTTGTTTGTTTATTGATTGATTTAATTTTTATGTGCATTGGTGTTTGGCCTGCATGTGTGTCTGTGTGAGGGTGTTGGATCCCTGGAACTGGAGTTTACAGACAGCTGTGAGCTGCCATGTGGTTGCTGGGAATTGAACCCGGGTCCTCTGGAAGAGCAGCCAGTGCTCTTAACCGCTGAGCCATTTTTCCAGTCCAGTGAAGGTCCTTTTGAATTTCTCAACATTCCGGAATTTGCCAGGTAGGAGAAGGACCAATGAAAGCCATTGTTCCTGCTGCACAAGTGGCAAGGCTTGGCCTGCAGGGAGGTGCAAATGAATTCCCACCTCCATTGGGAAGGGCTGGTCCAGGAAATTGCCTATCCAGTTATCAGAATGGAAGGTTCTGAAGGAGTCTTCAGGTCCTCCTCTGTTGTGACTCCAGCAGGAAAGGTCAGGGCTCAAGTGTAGGCTCTTTATAATGGTGGTAGCATTGGTAGCCCTGCATCTGTGCAGCAGCAGCAGCAGCAGGAGCAATAATGGTCTTAATTTGAAATACAGCTCTCCTATCCCACATAAGGACATCTCAAGAGCATCTACAGTATCTGAGCTGAAAGCTCCTCAGCTGTTCTCTCTTTTCTTCCCTTTCTCTCTCTCTCTGGGAAGACGAAGGCTTGTATTTCAATTCACTGTTTTTCCAAGCTTAGGCCTGTCCAAGATTCTTGCCCACCACGTTCCACTCGAAGGCTGGCTTGTCGCCCAGTGGGGAAGGAGTAGAGTATCTTCTCCACCTCTAATCCAACTCTTCACCTCCCTTCTCTGCACTGTCTTCCCCAATGTGTTTCCTTGTGCAACATGACAGTTTTGTCACCTGCTTTGCCCCTCTTTACTGTTCCCTGCCCCATCCTATTTATGAATCACAGGATACAACTCACTTAAAAACAACTTCATCATGCAGTCAGCACAGTTCACACATGACCGAGTATAGTCACTTACTTAAACTGGGAAACTTACTGGAAAAGACTTGGTGCCCTACAGCCTACCACTGGACTGAACACCCAATTGGTGTCAAGGAGGCCATCTGGCTCATTTGATGAAGCTTCTAGGGCTAATAAATAAAAAGTTCAATGTAGTGCCTAAACAGTTGTGAAATAAAGAAAAAGATGAGTGTTTGTTTGCCTATGTACCACCTTCATGCCTGGTGCTCTTGGATGTTACAACAGTTTATTGGCTCACCTAGAATGGAAGTTACAGATGTGGGTGATGGGAGGGAACTTGGGTTCTCTGCAAGAGCATCAAGTGCTCTTAAATGAAGAGTCATCTCTCCTGCCCTAGTCATGAATCTATTAATTAATTAATTAGTTAATTAATTAATTTTGAGACAGGTCTTAACTATGTATCTATGACTGTCCTGGAACTCACTATCTAGACCAGGCTGGTCTTGAACTCAACAAAGATCCACCTGCCTCTGTCTCTGACGTGCTGGGATTAAAGGTGTGCGCCACCATCCCTGGTCCCTAATCTTGTGCTTTTGTGAATAGGCTTGCCTCCTTTTTCCATATAGCACACTCCTGATATGTCACAGAACTACTCTTGGTTGCATCTCACATAGATCCCATGTCCTGGTATTTTCCTCGTCAACTTCCTTCTCCTTCTGCTCATGACCCTAGAAGGAACATGTAGGAGGAGGTACACTTTATCTTGTTCATTAACCCTTGGCCTGGAATGGCTGGATGGACCCTTACCACAGCCAGTCAGATGCATTCCCATTCTCATTGCTTCCTCACCACCGTCAGCAAACGTCCCTCTTCTCCTCATCCAGAAGAGTGCCAGGAGTATTAGAATTTTCTACTCCACATTACAGTCAATTTTGTAATAATTAAAAAATCTCACTTGTATGACCTTACACAAGGTACCTAACCCCTCAAGCTCATTACTCATCTTTAAAATAAGGATGACAATTCTTTCTCTGGAGTTAGGCCTGGAATTTCAGCTGCGTGGAAGGCTGGAGCAGGAGGATCATAAATTCAAGGACAGTTTGGGCTACATAGTGAGTTTCAGAGTCTGGCCAAGATACTGTCTTAAAAGAAAAGAAAAGAAAATTCTCTCTTTAATTTTCTCCCAGATAAAATGAGACAAAACATGTTAAAGTATATAGCATATGAAGCATATAATCATGATGATAGTTAATACTTATCAAATTTTTATATGTGAAGGCAATTTAAATACTTCCTACATATTGATTCACGGAAACCACCAGCAACCCTATGCAGTAATACTATTATTATCTTGATCTTGATTAGACTGAGTAATTTCCTCCAAGGACGTACAGCTCACTAAGTTAGAGAACTGTAGAGTGTTATTTGAACTCAGACTTTGGAGCGTTTACTTGTATGATATGTGTGTGTTTATATATATTCGCAATATATGTAATAAGACATTTATATGTGTGTGTTTGTCCCGTGTGTGCTCATTACACATGGTACTGTGTTTCATAAACTTTGAGCATATAATCCACCACACACGCATCCTCTCACCTTCTTTTCTTACCCTGCCCTCTCCTATTAGTCTTCTTTGCTCCCTTACACAGTCTCATTTTTATTTTTATGTCATATAC
Source organism: Ellobius talpinus (assembly GCA_001685095.1). Taxonomy (NCBI): domain Eukaryota; kingdom Metazoa; phylum Chordata; class Mammalia; order Rodentia; family Cricetidae; genus Ellobius; species Ellobius talpinus. The sequence continues at coordinate 16,609 of LOJH01014160.1, read as the reverse complement.
ACATGATCTTATTTATGTGTATAAAATACAGGATCCATAAATGAAAGAAAACACACTATTTGTCTTTCCAAGACTTTTAATCATTTGATTAATAATCACTTAATAAGATTATCTCCAATTACTTCAATTTTCCTAGGAATGATATAGCTCTATTCTTTATGGATAAAATTCTATTATATATATTATATACATACACATATATATATATATAGACACCATATTTTCATTATCAAGTTATCTGATGTTGGACACCTAGGTTGGTTCCATAATTTTTTTTACTGCAAATAATACTGTTACAATGTTGTGTAAGGGTCTCTGTGACATGTTGACTTGAGTTCTCTGGGTAAATACCCAGTAGTGTTATAGCTGGTTTATATGGTAGATCCGTCCTTAGTTTTTTAAGAAACTTCCATAATGGTTTGCATGGTGGCTAGACTAATTTGCATTCTCATCAAAAATGTATAAGGATACACTTTTGGCCACAATAGTATCAGAATTTATCATTATTTGAGTTGTTTTCTGAGTGATTGTCAGTCTGACTGAAGGCATATGTATATTCTTACATAAAATAAAGTATGGTACAACATGAAAGGAATTTGATAGACATTCAACAAGATAGACCAAGATGATCTAGAGTTGTCAGATAAAATATCACTAAAATGTGCTATAAATGATGTATTAAAACGTGAAAGATCATAGGTGAGGTCTTAACATAGTCAAAAGCCTAGAGATAGAATTATGTCTGGGATTTTAGGGAGGAAAATTGTACTGACATGGGCTTGGTTGGAGTGGTGGCATCATGGTAGTAAGACAGAGGAAGGATAGATGAGGGGTCTGGAGAAATTCAAATGTCCTACTGAGAAGAGCTGTGTGAAGTTTAGATGCATCTCTTGGTGAGCTAAGGAAACTAGATTTAAGTATGGATGAAGATGGAATGGATGTGACGTGCAAGTGGATTTTAAAAAGTGAGGTCAGTGCAAGGTAAAGCATAATAGAGATAAAAGATAGTTTCTGTAGTGAAATTTAAAACAATCTGCAAAGATCTGGTAATGACACTCAATGGTAGGGCACTTGCTTAGTGTGCACAAACTCCTGAGTTGTACTCTTAGCAAAGATGAAGGAGGAGAAAGAGGAGATGAAGGGGAGAAGGGGAAGAAGGAGGAAGGCAGCAACCCACATAGTGGTAGGATAAGGTAACTAGAAGCTAGCATAGCATGAGAGATATCTAAAACTCTGGGGTAATTTCAGGTTCAATGGATATCAATTTGTGTTATGTTATACTGTGGAATAATTTTTCTGTACGCTGTGAAGATGTGTTGTTCTCATTAGTTTAATAAAGAGCTAAATGGTCAATAGCTAGGAAGGAGGAGGTTAGGCAGGACTCGAGGACAGGGAAAGAGCACTAGGATGGAGGAGGGTGGAGTTGCAAGGAGATGAGGGACGAAGCAAGATGAACTTACTGTGTTGAAAAAAGGTACCACGCCACATGGTAGAATGTAGATAAGAAATATGGGTTAATTTAAGTTGTAAGAGCTAGTCAGTAACTAAACCTAAACTACCAGTGAGCGTTTATAATTAATAATAAGTCTCTCTGTGGTTATTTGGGAGCTGGCTGGCGGGACAGAAAATTCTGCCTACAGTGTTACCTTATTGGAAATCTAGAATTGAAATGTTCAAAATATACTGCTCAGAGCAAAGAAGATAGCTGTGTTCTCCTTTGGTCTCTGCTGTCAATGCACAAGGCTTCTAGGACTAGGATTTCACACTTTTTAACCAATCTGAACTTGAGTATGTCCAGAGGAGAAAGGATCATAGGCTGAAGACACTTGAAACTATATCATGTGACCATTTGTGAAGGAAGATCTGTGTTTATTTGTATATTTATGTATATTCATACATACAGTATTTATCACCTATATGCTTTGTGTATATTATATGTATGTGTCATGATAAAACATTTATGTCTGTAACTGCTACATAAATTTAAAATTATATGTGGTACTTATAGATACTTTAAATTTTATAACAATTATTATCCCTTCTCTGTGTGACAAATTGTCCTTTTCTATTAATGCATTTTATTTTTGTTACATTGAAATTGTGACCTTCTAGTCGGGCAGTGGCTGTGCACGCCTTTAATCCCAGCACTCAGAAGACAGAGGCAGGCATATATCTGTGATCAAGATCAGTCTGGTCTACAGAGTTAATTCCAGGACAGCCAGGGCTGTTACACAGAGAAACTGTGTCTTGGAAAACAAAACAAAAAAACTGTGATCTTTTAAATTAATTTTCTCACCTACTAATGGGTTATAATGTATTGAAGATTTTTTTGGGACAGTCGTATTGCATAGCTCAGGCTGGCCTCAAAGTTGAGGTTCAACTGCCTCAGCCTCTCAAGAGATTGGATTACAAGGTATTTTCCACCATGTTTGGCTCTTATAATGAACATTTTGGAAAGCCATTGTCCTAAAGAACCTTTGAAGTCCCAACATGTCATAGGCTTTTACCCATCTGTACTGATTTTTGTCATTCCATAATTCCAAATTGAGGGCAATCCCATCTTACTTTGCTAGACTGGGAGTTCACAAGACTACTTCCCATAGGAAAAGAAGGAAGGTCTACCATTCTCCCGGCCATTGCAGAGATGATGCTTTAGGGAAAATGTCCAATGATAGTTGTAGGAGGGTTGAGAACTGGTTGACCCCACCTCAATGCATGTCTAGTCAGGAGGATGCCCAGGGGGTTTGCCAGCTGTATTCTCATCATTACACCATGATCTAAGGAGGTCAAGCTAAAATAGTGTTGTGACAGTAGACAGGGATACTGAGTCTTTCTCTTCTTTAAATAAAGTGTCTCCTTTGGCCCTTTTCCCAGCTATGGGATCCTCCAAGTCCTTGACTAATGGCAACACATTTCTTTACTGTGTAACAGCATAACGCATTTGAATCCAGGCGCATTCCCTCCTATTTATAACAGCAGGAAAGCTTAAGTATGCCAAAGGGATTTGATCAGTGTGGCAATTTACTGTCACCATCCTTCTAGGAGACAATTGTCCCATAACAGGTGGGAAGAACCCTTGAAGGGATGACATTTCAATGCAAATAGGTACATCTATAGAAGCAATTCTGCTTCATACATTTCCACATGCTTCTTTTATGGTCCATTCTTGAGCTATTTGGCCCTAAGGATCCAAAGGTTTCTGTCTAACTATAACTAACTAACCGTCACCCTCCCATGCCACTGTATAGTCAGGCATAGCAAGGTCTAGCCACTTTTCAGTCATTTGTTCCTTGCTTCGAATCAAATGCTGAAAGCCACCACAGAGGAGTCACTGGAAAAGCAAATTGTAAGTCTGAGTAATCTCAGATGCAGAGAAAGAGCATCCGAAACCAAAGAAACTTCACAGACTAGTCTAAATCTGAAGTTTGAACATGGAACCTGGCTGTGTGAGGGAAAGAGGTGTGGGTGATTCACTTCCAAATGATTGATTACAACATTTTAGGCTGCGTTCTTTTTTTGCCAGATAGATAAATATGTTCTTCCTTTCCTTACAAAGCAGCTCCTGTCTCCCCTAGAAACTCAGCACATATCCATGTAGCCATTACCCAAAGCCTAGCTGCAGCCTGGCTCAGAACCCTGAAAGAACACACACAGAACAAATCTTTCTTTTTGTTACATATTTGGAATTAGAGGATCATAAATTTTCAGGACTGGAAGTTCTCTTAGCAAGATTTTTTTAAGCCTTCAAAGTTCATGTGCTTTAACCACAGAGCCCACAGCAACTCAATCCAGAGGAACAAAAGAGGAATGGCCAAGTAAGAGAGAATCTATCATCTCTGGTTTTCTATATAAGTTCTCTTTTTCATTCAAGGCGGGCTGGCCCGTGTGAACTAATATTCTTATGGGTGAGACTTTAAAATCAAGATTTATGTGCTTACTTTAGGGGACAAGGATTTTGTTCTGTCATGACCAGGGAATTCCCATATCTGCAGAAGCCTACTCACTCCAACCACTACCAGAGCCCAGTGAACACTTCTTGAGAAAGGGTTTCACTATGTATCCCAGGTTGGCTTCAAATTCACAGTCCTCTTGCCTCAACCTCTGCAGTGCTGGTATTACAGGTGTGTTCGATCAACATACTTTGTATGGGGCATCAAAAAAGAGGGTACAAGATGGGAACCTGGGTGTTTTTGCTTTTAAGCTATGAGCATGACATCCTATCAGCCACCCCAGTGGCATGGTTGGAGGCACTGGCTTCTCTGAAATTAGTTTGATCCCAAATTAATGCTGATGGCCATTTATTCCATCAGCATGAGCCCAATATTATCTGAGAACAAGACAAGGGTTTCTGGTTTTTTTCTGGGGACAAGGCTAGAGTGGTATTTGGCACAGGAGTACAGATCTAACTCGTGAACTACAAATATGGGAGTTCCATAAGGGACCATTCAGTTCAGCATGTAGAGACTCAGACCCAGAGAAGCATCAAAAAGGAAATATCCAAAGTTGTGGTATGTGGTAGTGGCAGACTCGGGCCTCCTAGATCAGCCAGTGCTATTTCCATTGGCTTTTGGGTCTGTTACGCCTTCATTTATTCTGTTATTATTCATTTAACAAATATTTACTGAGTATTGCTTATGTCCTAGGTAGGCTCAGTGCTAGGCTTTGGGGCTTGTAATGGGGAAGTACATACTTTTTCAATAGTAATGGCTTAGGGAAGGAAGTTGGTTGGATGGAGGTGATTAGAGGTCCTGTTTTAATGCTTGCTGGCACAGCAAGCACATGAGTTTTACTCAGATCATGTACTCATTAGTTGTGGTTTTGGGAGATGCTAAAGTTCCCTAAGCTAGATTTTGCTGACACCATTGATGGAAGAAGGTTAGACCTTCCTGGTAGTCTACAGTGACCTGTTGTAAGACAAAGATCATCTCTTTATGCCTGAGGGCTGAGGGACGAGGCGTGGAGGAGTGGGCTGGGAGGAACGGGGATGGTTGTGGGCAACAGAAGGGTTTTAGGCAAAGAAGAAATCCTCAGATCAAAACAGCTGCCAAGCTAAAGAGTTCCCCACAACAGGATGAATCAAGACCTTTCCAGTCAGAGAAACCACAGGCTTCTGGCACTGAGCCGGTGCCAGCAGGTGACCTAGTTAGAGGGGTGTGTGGCTGAAGAAGTCAATGTTCTGAAAAACCCAATAGATGTTGCAGAGTAGAACATGAGAGATCCACGGAGGAGGTCATGAAAAGTAGAGCTATCAACGTCCCTGGAAACACACATTTGATAAGAAAAGCAGCTGCTAGTTGTGTCTGAAGTATTCAGAATGTAGTGGAGCCAGCTTGTGCTGAGATGTGGCCCACTAAGGCCAACACAGCGGGGCAAGAACATTTCTAATTGGTCTGGAGGTTATCTCTTGAGCATTTGGAGGTAAGTAAGGACTTTCTCTAAGAACAGATTCATAATGAGATGACTGGAGAACCATGAATGTAGGTAATGAGCATCACACATTAGATTCCCACCCCCAATTCTACAACTTGAGTAATTGAATTACCATCACTCAGTGAGAAGTGAAAGGCTCCCAGTCTAACCTGCTCTTTGTGTAGGCAAGGAAACAGAAGCATAGTGGAGTAAGGGCTTAGTCTATAACCACATTGCAAGTGAACACGACACTGATGAGGCTAGAACCAAGGTCTAATGACTAACAGTGCTTTTTCCAAAGTCCTGTCTTTTCTTTGACATCAAGCTCCTCTCAATGCACACAAATGAAAATTGCCAACAAGTCAATCGTGCCTTGCTTCCCACTAGCCTTCTTTCCATTCTACTCCCTCGCTCCTGAAGAAAGCAGGCCAGGGATCTGGGAAGTTCTACAGACTTAAGCAGGATAAAGCGCAGTATTTGGAGAGTGATAAGCACAGCTAACATAAGGACATGAAGAAGCAACTCCCGGAGGTTTTCTCAATACCGGCTAATTGACGTTTGAGGCATTTTTCAAACATGTCATTATCCTTGTACTTAAGGAGGCTGCCGGCAATAAAATAGGAATGAGGCCAAAATTCCCTGAGATAAACAAACAGACACCCAGTGTCAGCCTGAGCTTTGGGTAACCTGTTGCCACTAGACATTTCAGCTTTCTCAGCGCCAGAGCCAAGACCTAGCAGTCAGAGCTTTGAACAGATCTCTACCAGTACACACACTTGGAACCTTGCAACCTGCTCTACTTTGTAAAAAGGGGCTACCATATCTCTCCCGCTCAAACCCTTTGTTTCTGGAAAAACGGAGGCAAATTGTCTAGGGATGTCTACCTGCCCAGGAAGAGCCCAGCTCCAGGGATCAAACTCAAGGACTTGGAGTCCAAAGATATTGTCTGATGTGGTTTCACCATTACGATATTCAGTTATGAAAGCATGGGAAGGCAGGTAATTGATCAGGCAAGATGAGGAAATGTAATATGAGTATTCTATGTAAAGAGGGGGCTGATGAGAAAGCAAGCCTGTGTGCTTTGCTCTTATTTTCCTGTCTAACCACTTTGTCATAGGTCACGGCCTCCCTGAGCCTCAGTTTCTTCAACTAGGAAGCAATCAAAACACTCGACTTGACAGATGAACCCCTAATATCAGAATTACCCAGTGGAGTGTGTGTGTGTGTGTGTGCGTGTGCGTGTGTGTGTGTATGTATGTGTGATATACATTTGGGATTGAACCCAAAATCTTGCACATGCTAAGCAAGTATCATGCTTTTAATCACATCCTCAGCAAGTTTTGCAATTTTAAAAATTTGATACAGGGTCTAAGTTGTCCAGGCAAGTCTTTGAATTTGCGACCTTTCTGCTTCAGCCTCCCAGATAGCTGGGATTACAGAACTGTGGCACCAGGTCCAGTGCCAAATGAAATTACTTAAAATAATGAGTTGAAGGCTTTACTTCAGCAGTTCTGATTCAGTGAGTTCATCTTTAAGCATAGAAACTATTTTAAGTACAATTTCTGGGTGATTCTACTGGTCAGCTGAGGTTGGTACTAGGAACTGTCTAGCCCCTCTATGAATCTGAGTAAAGTTTGGAGTATGTACTTAGCCATGGTAATGAACATTATCATCCCCTTTTTTCTTTCTTTTCTTTTTTTTTCTTTCAAGACAGAGTCTGTCCTGGAACTTGCTCTGCAGAGCAGGCTGGCCTCAAATTCACAGGGATCTGTCTGCCTCTGCCTCCTGAGTGCAAGGATTAAAGGCCTGCGCCACCACTCATGCTTCCATTTTTCTTTAAGTAACTACCTGCATATGACTCAGGTCTGAATATTTCCTAAAAGAAGCTAGCAGGACCCTCTGAAAACTCACAAAGACTGAAAAGGAGCATGTGGTCAGGCCCAAAGGACAAATAAGGTCTCTTGCATATTGAATAACCTCTTATTGGAATAAGCAATAATAGACTCATGTAGGAAGAGAAGGGCAAAAGCTTATTGAGGGGTGGCACAGGGAGAGACATTCAATGGCATGTTAGGGCAGGACCGGGTGGGGAGGAATGTATTCTTTGTTGCAAACAGTTAGGTAACTCTGCCATCCTGTCATCCTCATCCTCACCTGGGCCTTGGGCCAAAATCTGCACTTCCGACAGCAAGAAAATAGGCTGAGTTCTTCTTTGGGGCATGGCTGGAACAGGAGGCTGAGCCCAGAGGCTGAGGGAGAGCTGGATCAGTCTTAGTGTCTTAGAATTCCAAGTTATAAAGTTTTTTCCTCAAACATTTTATATATATTATATATATACACACACATTCAAGTATAAATACACACACACGTATGAGTTTACTTCACCACCTAGGTAGGGTTTCTGTGTATGAGGTAAGCAAGTTTCAGTCACCATTTCCTGGATAGTTATGTGGCAGAATCCAGTAGAACTCAGGATGCTATCTGCCAGCCCTACTCAGAGTATTATTGGCTGACGAGAGAGGAACTTGTCTCACTTGCTTGCTTTTTTCCTGAAGAGAACTGCTTTAGGTTGGATCTGGAAACTGGAGGTGGGGAGGCCAGGCTGCCAACGGAAGGACAGGACAGATGTGTGGGAGCTCTTTCCTGTCCAGCTGCACCTGGAAAACAGAGGGCGCAGATAGTGCTTTGGGAATTCCAGACTTGGTCAGAAGATGAGCGAGCGTGCAGCTCTTCCCTGGAGCTCAGAAGCCTGATCGGTCCCAAGGGAAAGAAAGGAAGAAAGAATGCTTGGCCTCCACAATTCTCATAAGAATTCATAGTCAGGACAAGGAAATAGAACCATCATTTGCCAGATGTCCAGGAGCAAAGTAAAGCTTGGGGCTTCCCGTGGGCCTTCTTAGGGGTATGGCCAGTAGTGAAAGCAAAACCCAAAAATTCTGACCTTGGTTGCTAAGAACAATGATTTGGAAAACAAGTCTAAACATATCATACCTTTAAAGTAGCCTTGCAAATAAGGCCTGAAAGGATAGTATGGATCTGGGTTTGATTAACATGCCTGAAATGAAAGACAGGAACCACTAGGACACCCTTTCTCCAAGCAACATTCCACATTGCCCCATCTTTGCCCCTCACTTCATTTCAAAACGCACTTAGCAAGTACTTATGATTTATAGTGCAATATATATATATATATATATATGTGCACCTGGAAAACAGAGGGGGCAAATAGTGCTTCCAACAAGACTTCATAGACAGGTGCTAAAATTCCCCCGATTCACCTTTATGAAAACTTATGTCAACTGTTAGCTCTTCTTGCTATCACAGATGTTCTTACAGTTATCTGTTCAAACAGGTGCATAACTTAATTATGTATCTCCCCTCGATCCTCTTTCATCACGACACCCAGAAAAATATGCTGTATTTAGCAAAATGACATGAGTCTTCCCGAAGAAAATCAAAGCAATCGAAGGAGACAGAAAGGTTAACACACACTGGGATAAAAGCTCAGTTGATAAAGTGAGGACCTAGTAAGTTTGAATCCCCAGATCTTACATGAAAAGCCAAGTGCAGTGGTGCAAACTTGCAATTCTGGCAGTGAGGAGGTGAAGACAGATAGATCTCTGGAGTTCTCATGCCAGCTGGCCTAGCCAAAGCAGTGAGCCCCAGGTTTCAGTGACAGACCCCGTGCCAAAAAGCAAGGAGGACAGCTTCTGAGTAATGACGCCTTAGGTTGACCTCTGTTTTTCACATGTATGTATACACACAGGTATCTGCACACACTCACATGAAGAAATGCACTGTATAGTCAGTATCTTTTTGGTCTACCACTTAACTTTCATTAGACTTACTGCCTAGTTTTATTTTATTCCCAGAGACTGATGGTTATCTGAAAAGCAAATCAAGATTGTTCACCTCTCATAGGCATTCAGATGAACTTCCCACCTACTTCAATGTGCACATACAACTTAGAGCTCACTATTTATTATCTATGTCACTTCTCTGAGGCCAGTTTCCTTATCCACAATAACGGGTTAATAATAACATCATAAGACAAGCCCCATTTTCCAAATATGTCTGTCCTACTGATTTGCATGGACAAAAGGTTGGCACTATTCTTATAGGTGGAACAAGAAAGCCTTTCTGTGCATAAAAACCTGTCAAAATTTGCTTCTGGGAAAGGTAAAAGGATCTTGTGACTTGGTCACAGAGATTTCAGAAGCAGATGGACACCTACTCCACAGGACAAACAGGGCAGGGAGACAGGATATTAGCTAGTCTGGGCAAATTTAAAATTTTTTTTGTGTACAGAAAGGCAGGCAGGTAGCAGAACACAGTCACAATCGCAGCTCCTTCCAAGACAGGAATATGGCAGGGCTCACCAAATACTACTGAGCCATTCTCTTACCGGATCCTCAAACCATGTAACACAGATCTAAATGTTTCATGCCTTTAAGTGCAGGCTGGTGTTTGGGCCTGTGAGATGGCTCAGTGGATAAAGGCACTTTCTGCTAAGCCTGATGACCCAAGTTAGATCTCCAGGGCCCACATAGTGGAAGAAAAGAAAACCCCAAAACTCCTGAAAGTTGTCCTCTAACCTTCAGACATGTGCCTGCTCCCCACAAAAAAATGTGAAAAAGACTAATTTGTATCAATGAGGGAGTTGATGTGCAGGGTAGTAAAGCACACAGGGAGCAGCATGCAGAAGCGTGGCAGGACTCAGTTTTTCTGCATGCATATGTGGAAATGCATGCACATGTGTACACATGTATATGGAGGCCTGAGGTAGATACAGGTCTTTTCTATTGCTCTCCACTTATTTATTGAGTCAGGGACTCTAGCTGAACCTGGGCCTCCCCAATTCTGCCTAGTCTAGCTTGCCAGCTTGTCCCAGGGAATCTCCTGGGACATGAAGAAGTGAGGGAGCTGAGTTAGAGCCCCAGAGCAATTCCGAATAAGCTGATTAGGAGGCGTTCCCCCAGTCTACTGGTGTAGAGGCATTACACATGGGGAGACCCAACGGGGCAGAGGAGAGTGACAGAAGAACACAGTCAAGTGACTCAAGCTGCTGGGGTTAATAGGCAAGGATTGCTATAGATCTGGCTGACCTCTACACTGTCAAAGCTGCTTTAAGAGTTATTTGAAAGCTGGGGGCTGTGGCTCAGTGGTAGAGAATGTGCCCAGCATGCTCAAAACCCCAGGTTTTAATAACCAGTACTAGAGAGAAATGGAAAGAGAGGGAGGGGGAAAGAGGGAGGGAGTAAGGAAGGAAGGGAGGGAAGGAGGGAGAGAGAAAGACAGAGAACACTGTCTGGAAGCGTATACTGGTATCCACAGAGGAGCAGGAAGAGGCGACTCGTGAGAGGCAACAGGACTGTGTCTAAATCCTGGCTTTACTCTAAGTGCTAGCAACAGACCTTGGATAAATGACCTAACATTTCTGCTCCTCAATACCCTGATGTGGAAAATATTGGAGTGAGAAGCATCCCCCACAGAGTTATTTTGAGGATTAAGTGAGATAATCCTTGGAAAAAATTTTAACATAATGCCTGGCATGTAGTAGGCTATCAATATTTTTTTTAGTCAAGAAAGTTGCAGTTGAATTCTCACTCTGCCTTTATTAGTGATTTTACTTTAACCACATCAGTGGTAATTATTTCTTAGAGTGAATTTACAAGGTTATGGTAAGTTCCCAGTGATTAATTCATATATGTAAACCTCTAGCTTGATGTTAGGGACACAGTAAACTCCCAGTGCCTACTGGCCGACTCTGAACTGGAGTATCTCTAGGATATAAAACTTGAACAGTTTTTCCAGACTTTTGTTGCAGTATCCCATAGTCTTGCCCCATCCTTTGTGCAGGAGACTGAAAACTCAAGCAGGCTCAATTTGCTCAGATGAGAACTGATCCATGGCTTGGTGGTTTGGCTTCTTTTTTATGGGGCTATCCTCACTCGCATGGCCAATTACTTTCTCAGTTACAGATCAAACAATTCAGGACTAATGAGGCAGTTACCAACCCATTCCCTGGAGCATACAATATTAGCTCCCATCACTAACCCTGTTGGAAAATCTATAGCATTTCTCTATAGGGTGAAAGTACAGGAGTAAGATCAGGGTCTAGGGGAGAAAGACTGGCCTGTCTCCAATGCCGGACTGGGAAAACGCCTAGCAAATATCTAGCCTGAATCTTGTGAAGATTTTCAGTGGCTCTCTCTTGGAGACCAAGGGTTGTCTCTAAGGCAAACGACAACTGTTGAGGGATGAGAAGGATGACATCAAATGATATTCAAAGCTTTCATTGCTTAACAGTATCCTTCAGAAAAACAGGTCCAAGGGAACCAGCCATCAGTTAAATATTCCCCTGGCACCCAAGCCTCGTCTTTCATGCACTTCGAAGTGACTTAAGAAGCTTCTTTTTGCACTTGCCAAGTACCCATTGTTTGCAAAACCTTTAAGAAATAACTGGGCTTTCACTTCAATGCATATGGATTGGCATCTGACACCCAATCAGGATTACTGTAACTGTTGCTAGTCAACCCTTTACCATTGCCAAGCAAGTGGCAGAAGTGTATAAATCTTATTTCCCATGCTTTGGTTTCCTCACACATAAGATGGCAGTGGACTATGTGGCTGTTGTCTTGCAACTGAGTCTGCAATTCAGTGAAGGATTAGCTATCTTTCATGTGCACACATGCACAAATATTTATCCACTCTTACTATAGCCGTGTTCACACACATATACAGACACACACACACACCCATAGTTAGATATGCTTACATTATCACTCACATTCATACAAATTTATCCTGGACATATAATGTGCAAAACCACACAGACACAGACACCCCCCCACACACACAGATGCACACACACACAGTTGCACATAGATATTCACCCAAACATACACTCACATTCTCAAGGCACCTTGTGAGGAGCCCTTATGGTTTTTTCTTTCTCAGAAAACTGTAACAAACACATCCTAATTCTAGAATGAATGCACATTTTGGGCTGCCTGTGACAATCCTTTTTTATTCCTATCATTCCATAAAAATAGCACCCCAGTTTTGATAGTAAGGATATGATAACCCTACTTATACCCCTATCACTACAGCCTCGGGCCCGTTCCCCTCATGAAAGACTACCTTATTCTCTAATCATGTTTACCTCTTCAACTCCACCACGACGGATTCGCTTTAGTGTTTCAACCAAGAAAATAAGCAAAGAAATTTGTGGGTCCACATCCCACAGACTGAGGGAAGGGTGGGATGTTCTACCATTTGACTTGAAAGGTATCCAGCCACTGAATTTTAGTTCAAAGTGGGTACTAGGCTTCCTCCTTTTGATCTTCTCATTACTAATTCTCTAGTTATGTGCTTTCTGCCCCTCATCCCCAACACTCTCACTTCCCCAGTGTTCTCCCTTCCCCTTCCTTTTCCTTTCCCTCCTTCCTCTTAAAGCTTTATGCTCTGATGATATGCTTCAGGCTCTCTCTGAAGCAAATCTATTCTATAGTACCACATCCCAATATCTTATTCTCAGAGATCTTTGGAACCAGAAGTGACCAAAGGGGGGTCACAGGAGGGAAGATGGGCAGGCAAGAAAGAGGAAAGCAGGAAGTGAGTGAGATTCAATTACCTTTAGGTTCTGTGACTAATTTTCATTAGGATTACTGCCTAAAATTTCTTTTAGCTTCAGGGCATTTGGGCCGGTGACTATTCCTGTGGCTGGATTAACTGTGTTTTGAAAAAAACTCTGAAAATGTTTTCAGCTATTTGCAAACATGGCTATAAATACATTGTGCGGGAAGGAGTTGCAGAGCTATTCCCAGAGCAACTGGGCAGGACCCATGCTCTCCAACCATGTGGATACCACACAGTGCAGTCTGAGTTTTAGTAGCAGCTGTGCTAACGTGCAAACAAGATGGAGGACAGGAAGAAGTCCCAGCAAGGGCAAAAGGGAAATTATCAGGATGAAGTAGGGGAATTTAGAAGGAGTATCTTTTTTGGACTCTTAGAAGACAAGTCTAGAGAGAAGTGGAATGCTTTGAGCTGCTCATTTCACAGCTATGAGGCTGGACATACGTGCACAGTTTTTTTTTGGGTGGGGGGAGGGACTATGCACTTTTAATGGTCAATGTCATGAATTCAAGCTTGAAATCAGATATGTATTATAATTTTATACATAGATGGGGCTGTTTATACATGCATGCATTGTAGGTAAAGTCTCAGTCCACTTATACCCACATGAGTACATATGTAAATCTGCAGATTAATTTACTAATATTAACACGATGATAATTCATGTAAAAGGTAGGAAGAACTTTCCAAAGGGTTATCACATTTATTCTATCATTTGAACTTTATCACACAGCTGAGAGGCAGAGATTACAACTTCTATTGCTCCCTTTTTCTACAGAGAAGGAAAGTGAGACTCAGACTTTGCCAAGATTGTGGATCTGGTAAACAGTAAAGTCAGGGCTCCAACAAAGACTACTTGATGTCAAATCTTGTGCCACATAGAATGTAGAGAAGTGAGACAAAGAAGAGTTCAACTCTGGGAACGTCATTGTAAGCTCCCATCCCAAGGCATCTTTTATTTCAATGTCAGACTAAGACCATAAAAAAAACCCGGGCCTCAAGGCCAGTGCTAATCTCTGTTGAGCCATGGCCTGGAATGTAGCCTTGAGGTTTCTATTCCTGCCTAGCGTACCAGCCAAGTCCATGCATGGGACATAGGTGAGCCACAACTTTCTTCAGCTGTGTTCATTGGTGATATCCTGGAAGCCATGGGTGGTTTCTTCAGGTTAGAGGCTGGAACAATAGATTTGTTTCCTCCTTATTCTCTCCTGTGACTGCATGTGTATCTATCTTTCCCTTTCTACAAGGCGTAGGCTCACAACATCCAGTCTGACCGGTTCCACCTGAGTCTTCCATGTTTGAGACATTTTATGAAAAAAGCAGATAGCACAGGCCTAAATGTGAGTGGTGCTATCACCAGGCAAGGCAGCAAATGAAGGTCTCTAGACCTGCCTTACCTGTAATACCATATCTCTCCATCTGTTCAATTAGCAGGCCTATTGAAATTCTAGTTTTTGTTTGAGCTATTCTTCCCATAAGCAGAATGTAGGTCAAAGCAAAAAAACAAAACAAAACAAAAACACAACAACAACCCCCCTCCCCCCGAGCCAAACCATTTTGACTCTTGAAGCATGCAACTATCTTATTGTTCACCACTTGGGTTGTTAGAACCTGATGATGCACAGAGCAACACAGAGGCTGATAACAATGTCAGTCTTTCTAAGATCACTGACTTGAAGCCCCTGGGATAGTCAGAGCTGTGAGAGGTTGGTCTACCAGTTATCTGGAGGCAGAGCATCCTCATCATTCTTCTCTCTCATCCCAACTCTACACCAGTATTTTACCTTGGTGATATTTAGAGTTTCCTGCCAGGTTTTTATTGAGACTTCCAGGAATATGTTCTCCACTGCTCCCAGAAGATAATCATCCTTCCAAGTACTATATGGGAGGTACCAACCAGCAAAGAATTCATGAGGCTTGGCAGGATAAGCCCATGGGAACAGGATACAAAGCACCCTGCTGTGAATGGAACTGCTTGGGTGGAGAACTGCTGTGTGTAGCTGTGTAGGCCACTCATGATCATTGATTCTTTCCAGAACTAGCAAAACTGGTGTGGGATGATGCCACATGAGAACCGAGCATAATTCGAGGTGTCAATGAGTTGTCCATATCCAAATAAAAAAGTAGACATTTATCAATTGTACTTCCAGCATTTAACAGTCTAAATTGGAAAGGTATAGATCTACCCTGCCCACCCCCAGCAATTAACAGTCTAAAAGTAGGCCTTAGGGACTCTGAAGGTCCTAATCTAGTCCTGGGCTTGGGCAACATGAGAGCAGTCCAGCTGGTCCTTTAACAATGTACCCAATTTCCAATTATTGACCAAAATTGGGACAACCTGGGACACATTTTTTTCTTTCTTTCTTTCTTTCTTTCCTTCCTTCCTTCCTTCCTTCCTTCCT